>JAJOZX010001131.1:555000-740000 GCA_023014485.1 Bathynomus jamesi | reverse complement strand
TATATATATATATATATATATGTAGCGGATCGACAAGAAATAGACCAACAAATAGACAGAAATCCTTTACTTCCACGCTATCATCAAACAGTCTTGGAAAACACACGTGGGCAAACAATGGAAAGTCTGTTTCTTCCCAAAGGGCGCCAACGCAAACCCTTATCAACTAAAGGACGCGCGGACAAAGCGTCTTAAGATTTGGTGCGAAGTCCTACGTCACAGAAACTACGTATAAAAGCGAGCACCCACTCACACTCCTCCTCACTTCGTTAGCGCTTCCATTTCGTTAGACTACTCTGTACGATATCATCTCTTCAACCGCCTTCCGGCCTCCGGCCGGGGGCGCGGCCTGCTACTTTCTTCAAGGTCTACAATTTATCATCAAGTAAGATCTACAGACCGCCTGCAGAAGCAATCCTTCGAGGCCCAACCGGAATCGCTTCGGGCCTGCGGTTTGCGGGTCGTTTTCAAGTTTCTCTACATTCCTCCAGATATATTCAGCACCTCGGGCCTGCGCCTGCAAGATCATTTAAAGCCATTCTGCACCTCGAGAAGTAACATCACCTCAGGCCTCCGTACGAAGTCTACATCCATCATCTCGAGAGGCTTAACGGACAACGACAACTCGAATCTACGTTAATAGGTTCGTCTTCAACCCGCCTTCAACAGGGTTACATCGTCCTAAGATAAGTACCTCCTATTCTAAGTACTCTTGTGAAGCCTACATTAGCCTACCGCCGAACGGTAGGCTATATTCCCAAAGTGTGTAATTAAGCGTTCCAACTGACTCACGTGAAAGAACGCGGTAGGCCTGCTCCAATTCAAGTGTCATTTCAATACCGTAATTCCGCGTATCATCTGTTATTATGTTCAATTCATATATTTATGTTAACTAAATATTCTCTTGACGTAATCACGTAGCATCACATAATGGTCTTATATATAAATGATATTTGTGTAATCATTGTCAAGCATTTCAATCCATTATTATTAGGCCGCATCAATTATTCCTTGTGCATCCATGCAATCATTTAGCCTACTTAATCAGTGTCATGTTTTCCATTCAATGTACCAAACGCACGTGCTTTATATCGTTTACTAGGCCCATTCAATGTTCCATGTCGCATGCCATTTACATACCATCAATGAGTACATTACTTATTACGTGTCAATTAAGCTATTAACATTTCATCTTATTAGCTAAGTCTATGTCATAAGCATAACGTAAAACTACCAATTAATTATTGTCAATTCTTTGTTATATCACAGTGAATAAATAACGGCTTTATTTTCATAATAAAATACAAAACCCATAAGGTGTCTTTCATAACCTTAACATTAATTTGCTTGGGTGTAATCCAAGCTGGTGACCCTCGCTGCCATTTCGGTCACTTCCAATAGTATGGTGGACCTACTCAAATAGCCTTTCATTAACAAGCAATCAGTCATTGCATCAATTAATCACTAGCATACAATTAAATCATTATCACCTTAAACGGCTAAAACTAGGTCCACTCTATATATATATATATATATATATATATATACTTTGTGTATATATAGGAAGAGAGAAAAAGTGGGGGAATCCATAAATTATAACAGTTTTAGAAGGATTAGAATATGTGCATTCTCTCGTAAAATTACATTCGGTATAAAATGAGATGAAATATCGCATAAGGATTTATGATTGCATCGAAGAAAATAAAATGGAGAATTAAGACATAATGGAACCTAAACTGAACTGAAAATAAACACTGCGAGTTATGGTCTAAAACTCCGAACAGCATACAGAACAAAATGAGATTTGTTCTTGGATAAAATGCGAAAAAAATTTACACACACACACACACACACACACACACACACACACACACACACACGCGCAAGAAAATACCACACAAAAACAATGGTAAAAATTAAAAGATTTAAAAATGGTTGTCAGAAAATTGGGTAAGCGGAAAATTGTACGAATTAGAATATAAAGATTTCCAAAAGTGAAACATTTTCCCGGCCACTAATTCCAGATTTAACTTTTAAGTAACCAAAATGTACAAATAACTGAAAAGTTAAATTATATGCAATGTGTAAATATAGTTACTTGGTTTTATATCCTCAGAACCCGACTAAAATACCATAAATAAAATGTAATTAAGAAAATTATTTAGTAATATATACTGTATACATGTACTATACAGTGTATATATATATATGTATGAGGTGTGTGTGTGTGTGTGTGTGTGTGTGAGAGAGAGAGAGAGAAGAGAGAGAGAGAGAGAGAGAGTTTTACAATTTACTTCAATTTTTTAATCTTATAAATGGGAGAATGAAATATATATACATTGTGGACTATCAATCTTACACTCAATGCTCTTGGGGTTTACAATAGATTGAAATTATTATTAATAGTTGTCCTATAGGAAAAATTATTTCTATTGTAGTTTCTATTACAATAATGGGAAAAACGGAGAGAAATAGAGAGAAATAGAGAGACAGATAAAGAGACAGACAGACAGATTTGTTTTAAGATGGAATTTCTTATTTTAATTTCCTAAATTTTTCATTTTTCTGAGTATCCAATCGCAAAAAGCAGTGGATGGGGTTGCACGCCACTGGGCACGATCTCACTTCTCCTTTTCTTTGCCCGTTGAATGAAAATTGCGTTCGCCATTCATCAACAGACGTTCAGCGTCAGCGGGATCCTTTAGTGTCCAAAGTGCCACATATATCTAAAACATAAAGAAAGCTCCTCTTCAAAATCGTGGGCTACGTCGTAGTCTCGTCACAACACCTCTTCCTGTTAGATCAGGGAGGTTATCAGACATAAGGTCTGTTCAGTAATTAGATTGGATGAATGACCGTTCTGCGCGTTCAGATGATGTAGCGACTTTTATATGGTTCAGATTCCACGTAAAACTGCAGTAAATTCCCTCCGTCGCATGACCTCTCCCGTTAGGAAGATCAAATACCCCCTCCCCCGACAAAAAAAATTTAGGATTATCATCTCAAAAACGTTTATAGTGATTAGTGGAAACTAAATTGATTCGTTAAATCGCATTTTCATTAAAAGTTAGCTACATATCAGCGCTAAGACTGGTTAGTAATGAGGCAGGGATTGAAAGAAGGGCATCGAGAATCATTATGACGCTTCCTGGAATGTGTAACCTCAAGACAGTCGTATTAAGAAAGACTGAAAGTAGAAATCCACTTGCCACACACTATACCACACCACGCCACGCCACACCACGCCACGCCACCCAACGCCAGACCTTCTCACGTGGAGAATGTCCAACAATCCTGACATGCACCGCTAGGGCATATCATACTTTTCCGAGTCCGAATTTCACTCTGGCTAATATGTATTTTTATGTAAAATTTAATTCTAAGAGGGGTTTCTTTTCTGCAACTTTTCCCAAAAATCGCGTTATCATGTTCAAAATTGCTGTTTTCTGTTCTATGTTGAAATACCAAATATTCAATTGAACTCAACCTCATATTTTTAACCCTTTGTCGTAATTTGTTGCCATTTAGACACATTAACTTTGCTTAACTCTTACACAGGTTTAATACATACATACATACGGTACATACATACATAAGAAAAAAAATCTACTCCATTTGAATCTTTGTAACCATTTGCACGCAGAAGGCGAAGTTCAACATTCTTTCAATAGATGGCTCTGAGCAATTACGCCAGTTATAATTGTGAAGTAGAAGTGAGTGGACGCCATTTTTTTCGGTAAGTGTTTTTTGTAATTTTCCTAAGTTTAATCACCATTATTATATTTGTTTTGGCTATAATTTCATTCTAGAAGATTAAGGAAGCTCCCTGTTTACTTTGTTTAAGTAATATTTTTAATAACTGTGAAGAAAAGACTTTATTCAAAGTTCGTTTCGAAATGGACACAAAGTTTTCATAGGGTAAATTTCTGTCTATGATAACACGTGTATCCAATTGGATACATGAAATGAATTTTTCATTACGATTGTTTTTATGTAGTTTATATATATATATATATATATATATATATATATATATATACCGGGTGGCCCCAAAAAAATGGCACCAATTTTGAGAAGTGATATCTCAATAACCATTGCAGCTAGGGACTTAAAAAAACAACCAAATGAAAGATAATTCTTTTCCCTTTAAATACTTATTCTATGGCTTGATGGTTATAAGCCCATATAATGCCCAAAATTGGCTTCCAAAAAAAATATACCAAAAAAAGTTGCGCATTTATATTTATTCCTTGATCCTAATTTTAAATGAAATTTTTCTATTCCAGACCCCTCAAGATGGGATTGAGAGAATCTGATAAGAACATTATACAAGCACTACGTGAAGAAAAAGGATATTCATTAAACATAATCCTTTACGAATTTCCAAATAGAAATTGGAAAAAAAGAACTGTGGCACATTTTTTACAAAAACTTAAAGAAACCGGCAGCAGTCAACGGCGTCCGGGAAGTGGTCGACCAGAAACTATTAGAACGCCAGAAAACATTGAAAAAGTAAATGAAATGATTTTAAGTCAAGAGGAACAACCGGGAACAAGTAAAAGTGAACGTGAAGTTGCGAAAGAAACCGGGATTTCACGTTCATCAGTACAGCGAATAATTCGCTGTACTGATGAACGTGAAATCCCGGTTTCTTTCGCAACTTCACGTTCACTTTTACTTGTTCCCGGTTGTTCCTCTTGACTTAAAACCATTTCATTTACTTTTTCAATGTTTTCTGGCGTTCTAATAGTTTCTGGTCGACCACTTCCCAGACGCCGTTGATTGCTGCCGGTTTCTTTAAGTTTTTGTAAAAAATGCGCCACAGTTCTTTTTTTCCAATTTCTATTTGGAAATTCGTAAAGGATTCTGTTTAATGAATATCCTTTTTCTTCACGTAGTGCTTGTATAATGTTCTTATCAGATTCTCTCAATCCCATCTTGAGGGGTCTGGAATAGAAAAATTTCATTTAAAATTAGGATCAAGGAATAAATATAAATGCGCAACTTTTTTTTAAATATTTTTTTGGGAAGC
The DNA here is from genome assembly GCA_023014485.1 of Bathynomus jamesi. Lineage (NCBI taxonomy): Eukaryota > Metazoa > Arthropoda > Malacostraca > Isopoda > Cirolanidae > Bathynomus > Bathynomus jamesi. The sequence goes on along the minus strand of JAJOZX010001131.1, from coordinate 734,968 downwards.
CAATTTCGGGCATTATATGGGCTTATAACCATCAAACCATAGAATAAGTATTTAAAGAGAAAAGAATTATCTTTCATTTGGTTGTTTTTTAAGTCCCTAGCTGCAATGGTTATTGAGATACCACTTCTCAAATTTGGTGCCATTTTTTTGGGGCCACCCGATATATATATATATATACAGGGTGGGGCACGGGAACCAAGTGTTTTTGGAATAATCAGGAAAATGATATTTATTTTGTAAAGAAAATATATTGGTAGAACAACATTCGTAAGAACATAGCATTTCATGTCATAATAATCATGTACCGAAAATTATATCTGGCATATGATGTCCTTGGCCGTCGACGCATTGTTGAAGGCGTTTACGAAAATTGGCCTCCACTCTTCCCAGCAGGTCTCTGTTGATTTGGATGATTTGTTGACGGATCGCTTCCTTCAATGCATCTAATGTACGGGGCTTGTCCTCGTAGACACGTGACTTGAGGTACCCCATAGAAAGAAGTCACATGTGGACAAGTCAGGGGACCGAGGGGCCATGCAATGTCACCAAATCTCGAAATGAGATGGTTGGGAAACAGGGGGCGAAGAACAGCCATTGACGCTCTGGCGGTGTGTGGCGTGGCCCCATCTTGCTGAAACCACAAATGTCGACGAGCAATACGCTTCTTCGTAACTCAGGGATGAAAAAGTGTTCACCATCTCAATGTAACGCCCAGATGTTATGGTAACGGTAACCCCATTTTGTTCGAAGAAATAGGGACCGATGACGCCAAACTTTCCCACCGCGCACCAAACTGTAACCTTAGGGCTATGCAGCGGTTTTTCATGGAGTTGTCGCGGATTTTCAGCAGCCCAATACCGACAGTTTTGATTGTTGACGGCCCCATTAAGGTGGAAATGGGCTTCATCACTCATTACCACCATCATGTTTTCATTCTGCTCATAAAGTGCAAGCATTTCCTGTGCAAAATTCAGTCGTTGGGGCAATCGTTTACATTCAATTCCTGCACCATCGCTAACTTGTATGGGTGAAAATGTAATTCTTCATGCAAAATCCGTCTAACAGTACGATTGCTGATTCCGAGTGCAGCTGAATGTCTCCGAGCAGAGCGGCCTGGGCTTTGCAACATCGCTTGTCTGACCCTTTCAACGTTCTCTGGAGTACGCACAGTGCGTTGCGGCCCCTTCGGTTTTGTTTTCATTATTGAGCCTCCTGTTCGAAGATTGTTAACCCAACGTAAGATTGTGTCACGAGCGGGAACAGGTCATTTCGATGAATGTTGAATCTGCGGCGAAACGCACGCTGAACTGCTGTCACTGACTCGCCACTCCTAACAAAATGATCATACGCGAACATGCGGTGTTCTAACGTCCACTGCTCCATGATGGCACCTGAAGATAAAGGTGAGTGTTAGTTAAAGTTAAATGCTATGAACCCAGGAATGGAATGCTACCTACCGCACGCCCCTCCCATTCCTAATGGCCGATTACTAGCTATTCAAAAAACACTTGATTCCCGTGCCCCACCCTATATATATATAGAGAGAGAGAGAGAGAGAGAGAGAGAGTACTAACTACCACCCACTAATTACCTTATTAGACCTTTGTTGACTAATGGACACATAAATTATTTCATTTAGAAATGTTCTTACGAAAAAAAGATTGCTAAAAATGCTTATATGTATATACCTCCATGCATATTTCAAGTAAAAAAATGAACCTACGCTAAAATTAAATGGTACTGAATGACAAAGGGGTAAGCTTATGTTACACCATTATTACGAATTTTAAATTAAATTTGCAATGCCAAATTCAGTTTTCTATTACCAAAATAAATATTCATTACCAAATTTAGATTAATTTGGTAATTAAAAGTGCCGGTTGGCAACCCTGATTATAACCAAAAATTATATTCCTTGTCTATATTTATGGCGAAAGAACACTAAACGTACTGATATGAATTTGCTACAGATTGGACAAGAGCGAGAATAAGCACCGACTAGACGTGATGGCCGAATCTGCCCCCAAAACCAGGAAAATGTCAGGTTCAAAGCTCTCGGATGTTGTGGGCCCGGGGAAGGAGTTCATTCCCAGCGAGATGCCGACTTGGAGAGCCGTTCTTCAGAGAGGGATTCGTCTGCAGGAGGAAAAGTTCCTCATTCATGACATCCAAAGGTCTAAATACCCTATCCGAGAGATGACTGACGAGCTGGCTTCACTCGTGATGACTCAGTGGAGGAAGTCGAATGTAAAGTTCTCCCCGTCTGTGACAATCACGGAAAAATCGCTCTCATATAAGATCTTGTTGAAATGGAAGGAGATGACAGACGTTGTGAACGGGAGAGTTAAGTCTGCTACCCAGGAGAAGAGGATGGCTGATCTGGATAAACTCTGTGAAGTCTGCGTTTGCAAGCATCAGATCTTCTTGTGCGACTCAGAGGGGAGTGGATGCTCAGGATGCTCCCTTAAGGCCCATGTGAACTGTAACTGTCCTTTGGAGGTGAAGATTCCTAAACTGGACCTTCAGTGGCTGTACTACCAGAGAGTGAAGACTTCCGAAGCTTCAGGAATCCAGATGTCTTCTGTAGACTTCGAAGACAGCAGGAGACAGATCAAAGCATCGAAGAGGAAGGAGGCTGAAGAAGGTACTAATGAGGAGCTTCTCATGAAAGACTTTGAGGAGGACGAAGAGCCAAATCTGGAAGAAGCTGCAAAAGAAGCCTCTGGCAATGCTGAGGCTACTGAAGCTCCTCTGGACGTTCCCGCTGAAGTATCTGCCGAAACTCCAACTTCTGCTACACGAAACTGCATGAAGATCCAAGGGACAGCTTCAGCAGCTTTGAGGTACAGGGTGGCAAATGTTCCGGCAGCTGCAGTTGCCACTGGCTTCCTGAACGACCTCATCAAGGCCGGTCATCTTTCCAAAGACAAGGCTTACTTGGCCATAGATGGCATGAAAGTCTGGATGGCCAAGGAGGAAGTAATGGCTTCATCAGTTGAAGCTCTCACGCAGAGGTCAGAGGAGAAGATCTCTGGGATGTTCTTTGATGGCAAGCAGGATAGGAACACAAAGGTGTTGAAATATGACGAAGTGACAGGGAGATTTCATCCTGGCAAAGTGATCGAGGAGCATTACACTATCACGTGGGAGCCTCAAGGAAAGTACCCCTTCCATTTCACTCCCGAGGAGTGGAAGGAACTGAAGATATCATAGAGCTGCCAGTAGAGACAGTCATATCTCTCTCCACAGAGCAGCACAACTGCTATCTTCTGATCAAAGCCATCAAGTCTGAAAGTCTCAGTCCACAGTTGGCTGGTCTCAAGTGCGGACCTCTGAACCAATCCAGGTGGCTCACTACTGCACAGGCCATCTTGCTGTTGTGGATGAGGGAGCATGGACTGAAGGGGGTGGTGTTGAGGAGTCTCGAGGTCCTCGTGAAGTTCTGCCTTAACTTCTACTTCAAAATGTACTACGACATCAAAGTAAAGCACCACCTCAAATTTGGTCCTGCACACGTTTTTTCAAGCCTGAGGCTGCTGAGGAACCAGACTACCGAGGTCAGGAACATCATCTCTGCTGGAGTGATAAGAGGAGCTTACCACGCATATCCTGAGAACATCCTGGCTTCATTCCTGTGCAGTGAGGATGAGCATCAGAGAGCTTTTGCTGTGAGACAGATAGAGAAGATCAGAGAAGGAAGAGACTTTGGTGATACGAGAGTGAGGCCCCATAAAAATCCCAAAGTCAATCTGCAAGCCATTTCACCTGAGGATCTCATCAACTGGGAATCAGCGAATATTTACGAGCCTATTTTCACCTGCAAGATGACCTTGACTGAGCTCGAGGATCTCAGGAAAACTCCACTCAAAGTGGACGCTTTCTCTGTTCATACTCAGTCCTGCGAGAGAGCTGTACAGTGTACAGGAAGTCTCAACTGCTTCCCAAGCTGTGTACGGTCACGAGAGGAGAGATGGGTGGGTGAGAGCCAGGATAGACCATCGAGAAATGCTCCCAGTGTTCAGATCGAAGCAGGACATACTTAAGAGCTTTTCAGGTTCGAGTGGCTGATGAAGAGGCTGAAGCCATCATTAATGCTCATAAGAGCTGAAAGTCCTCATAAGATCATAACATAAGATCTTATGAGGCCACGCTTTTCAGGGATCCAGGAAGAACAGGCGTGTAAACCTACACGTGGTGGTGGCAAGTCTTCCGCTACTCGATCAGAGTAAAGCACTCTAAAAGCTGCTTTTCTGACCTCATCCTTGCTTTCTTGCGTGTTTCAACACCTCTGGGTGCTGAAAAAATGTTTAGATTTCACGTAAAACTTGAGAATTTTAAATTTTTCTTCAAAGAATAGGCGCGGCTCACCAGCTTTACCAGTGGTGCACAAACTTTTTTGATGTGAGGGCCAAGCGAAGAAAATAACTAAATGTATTAGCCTACTTACTTTTCATCTCCCTTCACAGAAAACGTTTTCAAAAGTCATAAATTGGGTCACTTTTATATTCTAACTTTTTCATTGAATTGAAAAGACCCGTGGGGCCACTGAAAAGACCCGTGGGGCCCACATTTGGCCCGCGTGCCAGGGTTTGTGCATCACTGTTTTAGACTAAATCATATGCAGAACAGCTGCGCGCTTTGGTTTGGGTGCCCTGAGGCTGCGTTAGGCAGCCTTCAAATCAGAAAATCGTGATTTTGACAATGAAAATGAGATTTTTCGGAAACGTTGCAAATAATAAACCCATCTTAGAATTAATTTTTACATAGGAATACATATTAGCCACTTTGTTTTTCCAAAATTTCAACCCTGAACCCAGAGTATGATATGCCCTAATGCACCGCGCCGCGTAGATTGGGGGGGGGGGGATCTGGCAAGTAGGATTGTGAGTACGATCCAGCTACTAGCGGTTCTTTTTTCAAGTCGAAGTCGGAATTGGTAACCACCCGCTTTTGCCTTGTTTTTAGAAATTAATCATGGAAGAAATGTTAATTGATGTTAATGTTTTCTCACTCATTAAATTTAAACAAAATATAGCTGCTAGATTTTCTTCGAGCTCTTCTTCCCAGTCATCATCAGAGTTACTGCTACAACACTCCATCTTACAAGGTCTTGTAAGCTACTGAGAGTGAGATGTTTGAGTAACGAACACCAAATGCATGGCATAGCGTGGCGTATGGTAAGTGTGTTCATACAGTTATCCCACATGCGGATGTAGCATGGCGAAGCGTGTGGCAAGTGGATTTCTACCTTAACAGTTATATTAAGAAAGGCTGACCACTTACAGTTCTCGTCGCTCGGTTGATTGTAGACTTCACCTGACTCTGAAGGACTGGTTGGACTCCCAGTGTCGCCGCTGTTGGAGTCAGGCCCCACGTGACCCTTTCGAGAATTCAACCCCACCCTGCTCTATGAGGAGAAATAGGGACCTGACTACTTATAGGGGTCGCGTTCTCATTGGCTGGTAAACATGTACAAATAAAACTAATAATATAATTTTTTGCCACACTATCTCGAAATCAACTTTTTTTAATACCTCGATTGTAAAAATATATTTCATGCAGAGTTATTCGCAAAAGAGAAAGTATTGAATCGTGTATACAGTTCCAGAAAAAAGTTCGCCTAGAAACGAAACTATTAAAAAATAAAAGAAAAAATTATTAATTGGTACTACTGCTTTTGGTACTAATTGATACTAAGCTTCTTGGATATTTTATTCTTTCCGCTGACAATCATACAATTTCAAAAGCCAAACCCCAGTCATAACTAATTAGTAATTTTTTGTTTTTTTTAGAATTTTTCTGTTTATCGGTGAACTTTTTTCCGGAACTTTATATTTACTTTACATAAGAATTTAATAGCATGCTGTTCTGTCAGTAAAAACTGCAAATTTAATAAAATCATCATAAATAAATAACAATATTACAATTTCGATAAAAAAAAATTATTTAATTATCCATTTATTATTTCCATTACTTAGTCGGACTATAGTAAATTTAATTTTCCCAGAAGAGTTCCTTGTTCCATGCACCGTCTGTGTGTAACATAAAAGGTTCTCAGGGAACCATTCTGAGTTCTATCCGCTCCCCTTATATATATATATATATATATATATGAAGATCCTTTCACTGTTATTAAATGTTGACAATATTTCAATTTATATTATTTTGTAAATTTCCATTAATAAAGAATGACCTTCACAGGAGCAATTAATTAAAAGAAATAATTTCTTTATATAACGAATTTAGTTTTTCAAATAAGTAAATTTATGCTATTAATAAAATTTCGATAATATTAGCGTTAATTTCTAGGGAAATTATTAAAATTAGAATTACAAATATTTAAAAATCCTTCAGTCCTAAATTGAATATTATTTACAGAATTATTTTAGGAAAATGCTCGAGTTATTTAGATGTCAGCAATACTAGGTCAGTCGATAACACCGTTTCTCTATAAGCGAAATGAAGTCGTTGAGGTCGAGGGTTCGACGCCCGATGGTGTTGGTTATAATAATCCAGGACTTAACGCATAGTCCGGTAGCACAGACCCTGATTTTACTGGAACCCTGCATTGTTTGTTATAAAGCAAATTTTTACATATTTTGAAAGCTTATAGCACCCCACTCAAGAATCCATCGGGTGTACACCTGAACCCCACTTGGCTTTTTCAATATGGCCGCCATTTTCCAAGATGGCCGGCGAAACTGAAAAATCCCATATCCTTGTCAATACTTGATGGATTTTCATGATCTTGGTGTCATTTCTAGGAGTTTTTAGGATGATGAGTCGATCTGGAGGGGTTGCAGATACTTTGGGAGTCGTTTTGACCCACATTCGTCAATACTCAAGGTCATTGGAGGTCAAACGCCCCCCGAAATAAGGAATACCCCATATCCCGGGCAGTCGTGGAGATACTTTGGTGATCTTACTGTCGTTTTTATGGTTTTGGGCGAGACTGAGTAGTTCTACAGGGTTTTAAATGAAATCAGGGATTATTTTCGTCATGGTGAGGTGAATTCCAATATGTCTAATTATTCCTCTTATTTTTTTCAGGTTGTTGAGATTATTGCTGATGGTGCTGCCCACCTGGTGGTTTGATGACGTCTTGGTTGTGCTGATTCCAAAATTGTTTTTTGACTGCTGAATATGGAGAATATACCAGGTGAGCATTGTTTAGTTTTCATTTGCTGAGGATAAATTATTTCAATGCGATTTGTACTCTGAAGAATGGGTAAACAAAATTCTTATTTTTCAGGTTCTACAAAAGCTGCAGACGAATGTTTCTTCAAGGATTTCCTGCGTAGCTGTCCTGGAGGTCAGAAAGGTCTTTCAAATTGTGGGAGGATTCAGAAAATCATAGAGAGCAGCGACATCAGAGGGCAGCCAGATGTTCGAGCGAGACTAGAGCCTCTCTTGGAAGATGGAGCAAAAATCCTTTGTTGTCACAAGAACTGTGTTTCCACTTATGTGTCCAAGCGGAATTTATCAGCATTCATGAAAAAGAGAGAATGTGATACCCCTACAGTGGAGCCAAAAAGACTACGTAGTGCTGTTCTCAGTGAAGGCCCAGTATATGACCCTAAAAAACACTGTCTCTTTTGTTTGAAAGTCAGTGAGTGTATATTACCCGAGAAATATGACATCAAAGTTCCGGTGCAATACCGCATTCCAGCATCTAGGTTTATGACCGATAAGCTTGGTGATAAAAAAACAAATTACAAAGATGTGTTGATAGAAAAGTGTAAACTGAAAAATGATGAGCAGGGACAAGTTGTACTCAGTAGGTTGTTGGGCATGAAAGGAGATTTACCGGCTGAAGAAGCCCGATACCATAAAGATTGTATGTCTACCTTTCATGTTGAGGTTGAGAGAGCTTGCCAGAATAAGTCAAGGGTTGAACCTGAAGACCGCCCCTTCATTGCTTTGTGTGTAGAATTGTCGAAGGACAAAATGAAACCATGGAATTCAATTGAAGTAGAGAAGCTTTACAAAGAGTTAGGTGGTGAGAAGTTGTCACGTAGGTCGCTCATTGTAAAAGTTAAAGATTACTTCAAAGACGAAATTGTAGACTTACATGGGGATGGTATCGCTACGTTGTTAGTTTTCAAAAACTATGCTGCCTCATACCTGAATATTGCAAAAGATTGTGAGGAATCTGTTGATATTGATGAGTGTGTGAAGAAGCTGGGCAAGCAAATCGCGAGTGAGTGCAAAAAGAACAAGGAAGAATTCACTTCTTATCGTACTCACATAGACAAATATATTGCTTCCGAATGTATGAGTGATGTTCTTATGCAATTGCTTACTCGTGTAAGTTCGAAATTCTCTGACTCCCTGCAATCCATAATGGTTGGAAACATTGTAGCAAGTGTTGTTACAAATCAGCCTACTCCACTCCAAATAGCACTGGGTGTTCTCATAGGTGACCATAAGCAAATCATTAAAGAGTTGTACAAGTACAATGTAACTTGTTCTTATGATGAAGTGCGGCGTTTTATGCGCTCAGCTGCTGTTGTTGCAGCAAGAGATGCTGTGTGGTCGGGTTTGAATGATGCTGCACTTGCTGGTCTTGTGCAAGTTATAATTGACAACTTTGATGCAGTTATTCACTCCCAAAATTGTAGATTAAACTGTCACAACCTTGCAGCTATTGTAACAGCCCAGATCACTTGAAAACGACAGTGCGAAGGTCATTCCTAGACTATCAAAACAAGAAATGTCAGTTCCCATAAATTGTGAGCTGGAAGTTGTGCCATACACTGGTCCGAAAAAACCTCCTATGCCCATGGAGGCAACCTGCTCATTTGAGCCTTCTGAGAAGCTTACAAGAGCAGCCGAAGTGTCACTTCACCGTGCAGAAGAGCTAGATCTGGAGTTCTTCAGACGGATACTGTTTGTCGCTGGCACCCCTGAGTACAATGGCTTCAACACCCGCCATTGTAGAGAGGCGGGAATGATGCCAGCTAAGAAGTCGGCCATCAAGTATATGCCACTCATTAATATGAAGCCAGCGGACCACAACACTGTCAACACTGCAATCAACAATGGCATTAAAGTGACGAGGGAGTCCAACCAAAGTGTTTTGGTCATCACAGCAGATCAACAGATCTACAAGGTTATAGTGGACATCCTGTTCCATACACGAAGTCTTCTGACTGATGTGGTTGCCATCCTTGGTGGAATGCACTTGGTGATGGACTTCATAGGTGCGATTGGCAGTCTAGCAGCGGGAAGTGGCCTGAAAGAAGTTCTCTGTGGCACATTCGGATCAGTGGATAAAATGCTAGAAGGAAAAAAGTACCCTCAAAATGCCCGTGCACTTCGCATGCTGACTGAAGAAGCTCTCAGACCTGTATTCTTGAAGTATGGTGAGCGTATCAATACCATGGCTGACTTGATGCAAGTCCTTGAAGAACTGGCCTCTGCTAGCAGAACAACTCGTATGTGGGTTGACATCATCATCAAGCCAACTTTTCTCATTATGAAATACACGCGCAGTACACATGAAGGTGATTATGCTCTGGCCATTCAAACAGCTGAAAATATGTTGCCATATTTCTTCGCTGCTGGGCATCACAACTACAGTAGATATGGCCTCTTCTTCGTTCGATCTATGACGTGGTTACCTGAAGAAGTCTTAGATGCATTTATGAGAGGAGAGGGTTCTATGCATCACATGGATGGACTCTGGAATGGGGTGCCAACCGACCAGTTCCTGGAGAGTACCTGGATGCGTCGTGGGAAGGGCCCTAGTGGTGTCATTGGTAACACCCAAAATCCACAAGTGATGGCCACGTGGGTATACAGCCTCAATGCTCGTGTGAGTCTGACTGCTGACCTCCTAGATATGAGTGAGCACCTAGAAACATTCCATCTGTACCACAAAAGGAGGCAGGAGGTCGCATCAAACATGATGGAGAAGATCGCCAATCACTTCATGATTCCCTTTCTAAGTGCATGGACCCAATGGATCCAGAGTCACATCCAGGAGGCAACTTATACAATATTCAGACAGGGCAGCTTGCATCTCCAGATGCCAATGCCGATAGAGCTGTTAGTATTGGAAAGACGCAACTGGCACAGTACGAGTCATCATGGCCACAAGGCTTTTATGGCACCATTTCCAAACATGTCATCACCTTTGCAAGTAAAACGAAACATATCAAGGTGGGTGCCCACTTGGTTATGGACCAAGAAGCGATTTATGCACGCGTCATCGGTTTGCTGATGAGCGAACGCGAACTTGACTTGACCCATGTATTCTCAACAGAGCTTGCGGCATACCCACCCGCACTGTGTTCCAACCAGATGGCTTAATGAGAACTGCAGCTAAGTCCGCATTGAAGCAGAACTTGGGAGTGGAAACATCCTCTCGAACATGGGGTCGACCAACAGTTGTTATCATGGATGTGTCAGCTGTTTTGTGGACAGTCGACTGGCCTGCTAGTGGCACAGTTGCTACATTTATCCAAACCTTCAAAGTATGGCTACCGAAACATCTTTCTCATGCATCTGTAGTACTAGCTTTTGATCGCTACTATGATTTCTCTCTGAAATTAAGCACTCGGACAATGAGAAGCAAGAGCAGCAGACTTCGCTGTTCTCACGTGCACCGCGAACAAGGAGCAACTAAACAGGCTGCTCTGTGAGCAAATCCTTGCTGACAGTGAGTATCTCGCAACTGTAACCCAAGACCATGAGCTAGTGCTTGCAGGATGGCAGACCATACCGACTTCCATTGTGCGAGGCAGGAGTCGAGCAGCATTGGAGCTCTCATCATCTCATGAAGAGGCTGACGTGATAATAACACAACACGCTATCGCACAAGCTGAGAAAGATTCTGATGCCCGCATCTCCATCATTTGTGATGACACAGACGTGTTTGCCATGCTGACTCACTTCTATGAATTTAAGAAACTAGGCTGTCCCATGATTATGGAGTCTCCAGTGCGTGGCAGAAAATCAGTGGACATCCGAGCAACTGTAACCCAGCACAAAGACATCATCCCACAAATCCTCAAACTACACGCTTTGAGTGGTTGTGACACAGTTGCAGCAATACATGGCATCGGCAAAGCCACTGCCATTGCCACAGCCAAGAAGGGTCGGAAGCTAGACAAGCTGGGGTCCCTTGATGCATGCTTTGACCATATCGAGAAAGAGGCAACAGCGTTCATTGTTGCATGCTATGGGGATAAGAAATCCTCATCTCTTACTGAGTGTCGTCAGCGAGTATGGGCTCAGAAGACAGGGAAGTCGGGAACTGCTGCACCCAAACTATGTTCTCTACCACCAACAACTGAAGCTTTCCATCAAAATGTGCTCAGAGCCCACTACACTGTGGCGAACTGGCTCGATGCACTAAAGTGTGACCCACCACCACTTGATCCTGTGCATTATGGGTGGGAGAGAGACGAAACAAACAGAGTTCTCATCCCAAAAACAGTTGGTGAAGGAGTGTGCTTAGCACCAGATGAAGTTCTGAAGCTAATCAGATGTGGGTGTGAATCACAATCAGCATGCAGGGGGAGTCGCTGCGGCTGCATGGGACGCGGAATCCCTTGCACAATGTTCTGTGCATGTGGCAGCGGCTTGGATTGCAACAATCCATTGACCCAAAACGCAAACGAAGAGCAGACTGATGATCATGACGATCCTGACATAACCATGTCTTTTGATATTTGCCCCAATAAATGGTTACCTAATGTGAATAACTGCATCAAAGTTGTCAATGCCAATCCCCCAGCTAGGTGTGAGCTTTGTTTTGCTTACGAAGTCATATCTTGTAGCTTTGCAACCTTCCATAGAATGCATGTGCCCTGCACTTCAGCATAAATTGTGGTTGACATCCGAATATCCATATCCATATAATGTGGGTTATGTCATTTAAGCATTATGATCTGGTTTTATCTGCAGAAAGATGTTAAGTGTTCAGCAGTTAGCTAGATTGTAGAAATTGTCACTGAAATAAAGCAAATACAGTGATGTCAACTGTGGCATTATCATATTTCAAGTCCAAACTTTAACCTCAAATGACATTGACTTGACCCATGGAGTTGCAAAATGATATCTTACTGTTATCATGTGCCTATAGAACTACTCAGTCTCGCCAAAAACCATAAAAACGACAGTAAGATCACCAAAATATCTCCACGATTACCCGGAATATGGGATATTCCTTATTTCGGGGGGCGTTTGACCTCCAATGACCTTGAGTGTTGACGAATGTGGGTCAAAACGACTCCCAAAGTATCTGCAACCATCCAGATCGAATCATCATCCTAACAACCCTTAGAAATGACATCAAGATCATCAAAATCCATCAAGTATTGACCAGGATATGGGATTTTTCAGTTTCGCCGGCCATATTGAAAAAGCCAAGCCGGGGTCAGGTGTACACCCGATGGATTCTTGAATGGGGTAGTATAAGCTTTCAGAATATGTCAAGATTTGCTTTATAACAAACAATGCAGGGTTCCCACCCCGTGCAACCGGACTAGCAATAAACCGCATTAGTCTGGCCTGAGCGCGCTATTCTGGTTTCTGGTTTCGTCACTTATTATTATCATATCTTTGGACCATAAGACATCATGTTCACATTGATGTAACGCCACATTACAAACACGTTCGTGGCAAAGCGTTTGAGGCTTAAAAGACCAAATACTGTATATGCATTTTAAAGGCTACGTTGTAGTCACTGTCGTAAGACCGTTTCATGTCGATCAGCGAAATTAAGCGACATTGAGTCTGGTTAGTAGTTGGATGGGGGACCATCTATTGCGTCCAGATTACGTAGCGACCCGTTATTCGGATCACACGTAAAGCTGTAGGTTCCCTTCGTCAACTGACTTCAGATGTTACGAAAGAGGTTAAGCAACCCCATTAAACAACAATATTCGTTTTAACTATGTTCTATAAAACAACATAATTGTTGTTTTCCGAAAAGGAAATAAAGAATTCTAACCTGGGTTTTATTCTTATATTTTATCTTTCAGAATACGCCCACCATCTGTCTATATACATTCAACTCTCTTTGGAGTAAATTGAAAGACCCTGGACAAAAAAGCCCTCCAACTTGAAGGGATAGCTTCATCACTAAACTTCTTCAGCATTATATTATATCATTATAACTGTATTATATCACTATGTTACTGTAATAATCTAACTGTAATATATTTGCAGTATATTTATCGTCATACTTTTTAGTACAGTCATGCATCATTTACAGACTGTCTGCTAGAAATCTTCGTAATAGTGATGGTGTAGTGGTTAGCGTCATTGACAAGATGCTGCAAAGAGATCGAACACAAGTTGATCCTGTACAATTCGGTAGGAAGCAAAACCAAGGTTACCAAAGGATATACAGTATATAGAATTAAATCCAACACATTTCACGTTTCACAGATTTCCTGAGGAAGTGCATAATGTTCCATAGTATCTATTAGCTGGGTTCTATAATCTTTTGTAATGTTAGTATGGAACTTCTCAACATATATAATTTCGTCACTTTTCTTCTAAGTGAATTTAACATGTTTTCTATTTCATTTGTTTTCGTTTTCATTAAATTTCATTCATTTTGTGGTGTTTGGTGATCTGTACACGTTCAAAATGATTAAGTTCATTTCTTTTAATTCTAAAATAATAATTTCGACTGTGCTGTTTCATTTACTTGCTTTCGCTTCATATGTGTATGTGTATTTCATGTAAATGTAAGAGCCTCCTCTTTTTTCGAAAATATGCGAGGGTTGTGTCCTTACTCTTAGAAATAAAATAGAAGCACGCTAGAATGAGAGAGGAGGCAGATTCTGTACTATCTCAGCTGCGGTGGAACAGGAAACCATGAAAATGAGGATGGAAAATGCCCTCAGAATACGAGGCCGAAAACTTTCTATTGTACTACCAAAAGAACTGAGGAGTCTCTAACACACCAAACTGAAACATTTCAAGAACCAACTTGGACAGGTTCTTGTGCAACATCCCTGATCAGCCATGCATGTATGGCTACAAGGGAAGGAGGAGAGTGGAAACCAATTCTCTCCTCCACCAAATCCCCCAAATGAGGCAGGATGCTGCAGAGGTGTTGACCGCAAGTCGATCGTGAACCGTCGTTCGAACTCATCATAAGGCATCATAAGGTACGATATATATATATATATATATATATATATATATTAGGATGGTCCAAAAAAATAAAAATAAAAATATATTTCTCATGACTAGAGTTAGGATTGATAGGCACTAAAAAATCAATAATAGGTAGGCAAAAAGGCACTAAAGAAGCCATAAAAAAGTCGCTTAAATAGACACTAAAAGCTAAAAAAGGCACTTAATAGGCATTTCTCTTTTCCCACTTTTCTCTTATTATTGTTGACTTACAGTAAATCCATTTGCAGTTCTGATGAATATCAGGATTTTTATTGTAAAAAATAAACTAAATATCTCAAAAACCATCAAACATGTTATTTGCATCAAAGTAAAATCCAAACATTTAAACTATCTTCTTACAAAAACTCAACTAAACTATAAATTGAAATGGCAATTGATGATTGAAAAATTTTCAAGGTTCTGTGACGTAAATTGACATCGCTTGTCATTCAATACATTTTTATATCGAGAAAACGACCTTTCGACATCGCAAGACGTAATTGGTGCGAACTTCAAAGATGCTAATTCTCTTGGCTCAAAGTCCAGAACCTCCTGACACTCTCCTTTGAACGCTCAATCACACTAAATCAATGTGAAATGAATTTAAACCTGTAAAATGAAAATTAAAATGAAGTAAATTAAATCAACATATTTAAACTTACAGATTCATATTTTGGATGGAGGTAGTTTCTCCTCAAAGTAGATTCATCAGGAATTTTGATTTTCGTGTACTTTGCTAAAAATTCTTTGTATGCCGCATTTTGCAGCTTGTTAAAAAGTATGTTTGCCGCCACCATTGAAGCACACAAATCAGCATGGAACTGCTGCTGCAACTTATCCGACTCTGTGGGACTTGGAAAGAAGGGCTGGCATGTTGCAGTTTTCTTCTTAGAGTTCATCAAATGCATAGCAGTATTTTTGTGTTGGTCCAAATTGCATTTTTTCTCGCATTTTACCTGCAAAGATGACAAGTATTACTGAAAAACAAACTTAATTACTGCGCCATACATTAAAATAAATCAAATTAACAACAAACAAAAAGCTATTATTCTCTATTCATTATAAGAACCCAACTTAACTTAATAAGTTCTTTAGATACCAATCTTTTTTTTTTTTTTAGAAACTACAGAAAACGACAATTTTTAGGGTAACTAAATTATAAAATGCATTAGTCGACCGTCGAAGTTGGTTGTTCGGTTAATTAAATTAATATTAAAATAATTTAAAACAATTTGTTTTTCACCACTCTTTACCAATTTATCCTTAGGATGCTTTTAAATTCGGAAAAGCTCACATTATCACTCATTGTTGGAGCGTCAAATTCCCTCGCATGCATTTGTTTACATCGAGTCGGTTTGTTATTTTGGATAGAGAATAAAAAATGTTGCAACGTACCTCTCTGGAACAAGGTTGGCAGAAAATAACTCTACCATCCGTAGTGAAGTTTGGGTCCTTCTTGATCCACTGCCTGAACAGAACACTTTTGGCTGTCTTGTCCTTAGGCATTTTTTCTCACTTATAAAAAAAGCCGTAAGCACAAACGTGAGATTTTATTTAGCAAAAGCACTTGAACGAAGACACCACGTTGCACGCACCAAACAAAATGATCGAGGCCGAACGCGTCACAATGACGTATTGTGATCTGATTGGCTGTATTTGGCTGACGTATTGTGATCTGATTGGCTGTGCTGGTTGCCTCAGGATTAGCCTCGGTTTTTCCATCCCCTGCCCTATTTAGGCCTACAAGTTTAAAAAAAATGCGAGTTATTTTGCTTTACTTAGTACAATAAAATTTAAAAAGGCATATATAGTAGGCCGGGTCGATTTTCTGGGGACAGATTGGGCACTATGTGGGGCTTATGAATTGGGGTCCTGACCAACATACTTCAAAGAAAGTTTATGCTCCCCCCCCCCCCCGTACCACTATCATACTCCCTCCTATTTTTGGCTCCGCCCCAAAAATGAAAATAGTCTCATAAATGAAAATGGAGACCATTTAGAGCATCTTCTCATAGAGATGACCCCCCCCCCCCTAAAATTGCATAATATATCTCGTGTGCAATTTTCAGGCAATTACCTCAAAAATTTGGATTTCTCAAAATTTTCACCACGCGTATTTTCTCAAAATATTTGCTATATCAGAAAATTGATTACACATAAACATCGTTTATGTGTAATCAATTTACTGAGCTGTGTGTTGAATTTCAAATTCAATACCAATAAATTTCATGTTCTAATTATCATATATTTTTACAGGAATTATAAGAATTTATGCTCTTTAGATTTACTTATGATCCATGCATGATTCTATAAAAGCTGGATTTTTTATTTTTTAAAAAGGTTGAAAAAATGTCAACCAGAAACAAATCTTCGAATGCAGCTTTTGGTTTTGCCACTGAATTCCGCCGATCAATGATTCCTACAAAGGCAGACGTTGTCAGACATTATTTCTTCATTCAAAAGAGAGAAAAAATCAAGTCAAGGGGATCAGCAACTGCGAACGATTGCTACAATATAGTTACCAAAGATCTTCAAGATATTTGGGCGATATTCTCTTCCCCTGTCATTCAAGAAAGATCTATTTCTTCTGCAGTGGAAAGATTAATCAGATCAGCTCTTTCCTTGAACAAGGTTCCTCTACGTCAAAGGAATGAAAATTTTGCTAAAAAACTTGCTTCATATGATGAAATGTTTGACATTTGTACTTGCAAATGTTATGATAAAGGAATAGAAAGGCCGTTTTGTCGATGCGAGGTAAAAATCCCAATGGTAGAGTGGGAGTCATTTGTAGGCCAAAAGCAAAGAATAAATCAATTAGGGCCATTTGATCGTGAAGCTGCCGCTGTCCAGAGACGATTCCTCTCAAGAGCAAGAGAAGAACAAGAGAGGCAACAAAGGTCACAAGTGGAAATTGCAGATGCTATGGAAGTTGTACCATCTTCTTCAGTAGATGACTTTAGCGAAGATATAGAAGACAGTGACAATGAGCTAGAATTCGTGCCCGATGTGGAATTGATTGAAAATGATCAAAATAGGTATTCATACAATGAATTACCATTGGTGGCAGACCGTTACCGTGTGAGTTCGAGAGCTACAGCAGCTATTGTTAATGCTACATTGAAAGATATGGGAATAATCGATCAATCTAACATGCTTAATAGGAAGAAAATAGAGAGAGAGAGAATTCGTGTAGGCAAGAAAAATATTGTTAGATCTAGATGTGAATATTGAATGTATAGGGTTTGATGGAAGAAAGGATGATACGTTAACCAAGCATGGAAAAGAGAAAGAAGAACATTATGTGCTGATCAAAGACCCTGGAGGTATCTATGTAGACCATCTCTGCCCTGACGCAGGAAATGCTCGGTGTATAGCTGATGAAATTATAACGTTCTTAATTGATTCAGCCAGCATCGACACTCTCAATGCTCTGCTATGCGACGATACTGTTGTCAATACTGGTAGAATTGCTGGTACCATAAAATTGATTGAAATTTTTTTGCAGAGATCAGTTCAATGGCTCGTGTGTCTTTTACACATGAATGAACTCCCCTTCAGACACATATTTGAAACCATAGACGGAAAAACATCAGGGCCAAATACCTTTAAAGGTTCAATTGGAGCCAAATTGAAATGTGATTTAACCATTTTAGACTTAGTGGCATTTTCACCTGTTCAGGGCAACGTCCAAGATATACCACCGAATGTCGTGAAAGAGTTGAGCAGTGATCAAAAGTATCTCTATGATATGTGCCTAGCAGTGCAATCTGGATGGGTATCTGAAAGTCTAGCCCGCAGGTCTACAGGTACCATTCATCATGCTCGCTGGATTACCAGAGCAAACCGGATTCTTCGTTTTTATGTATCGACTTTGCATTCCGAACAAAATCTGAAAGAACTGGTAACCATCGTCATGAAATCATATGCTCCTGGATGGTTTCATATCAAATCCCATCCTAAAGCTACTGACGGAACACGGAATTTTTTTCATTTGATTGTCTTGATGCGAGGATTGGAAGAAAAACATCGCATTATTATGGAACCTGTGTTTCGTAATAATGCCTATTTTTCCAATCCCGAAGCTATCCTACTGTCAATGCTTACTGATAGCAGACATGTCAGAGAAGATGCTCTTCAGAAGATACTTCTCAGTCGGACACGTTTCAGTGACACACGAAATTTTGAGCTTCCTAAATCTCTCAATTTCAATTCCAAAGGCTACTATGAGATGATTGACTGGAGAAAGGAAGCTATCAATCCTCCACCTTTGATAAGGAATTTCAGCAATGAAGAGCTACTGCATAGAAGAACAGAACCCTTGAAAATTGCTGCCTTTTCATGCCACAGTCAAAGCGTGGAAAGTGCAGTGAACTTAGTGACAAAAGCATCAGAACAAAGGATTGGCTAAGGCAATCGGCACGAAATTTATCCTCAATCAACTGGAATCAAGAAAAAGACTGCCACAGTTTGAATGGAAAAGCCAATGGGTCCAAGGCACATCCACAAGTAATTAGTGAATTGTGAAGGTAATTTTTAAATTAAATTTTGTTTTTACTTCAAAGCTGTTTTGTGTAATAAATGGTACAATAGACTAATTGTCTTCTTTTCAGACAAATATACTAGGCCTATATGAGGTTTATGAATTGGTCTCCTAGGCCAGGGGTCCCCAACCCTGTGCCCGCCACTGACTGACTACGATTGATAAGTTTTTATTTAAATTTTTAATAAAATGTCAAGCATGTTACATATTTTAAATATTTAGTTACTAAATATTTAAAATATGTAACATACTTAACATTTTATTAAATTTTAGTAGTTAATTACAGAAACAGATGCTCATTTATTTGAAAATAATTATTTCTTTATAAATAAATTAAGTTATCGTTTTGATAATTTTTTTTAAGATCTTAGTTAAACCATCCTTGTTTTTTTTGTGTATTATGTTCATTATTTTACATAGGAATTAAAATTTTTTTTGTGCATTATGTTCATTATTTTACATAGGAATTAAATGTTTTTGTTTGTGTATTACGTTCATTATTTTACATAGGAATTAAATGTTTTTTTTGTGTATTACGTTCATTATTTTACATAGGAATTAAATGTTTTTTTTGTGTATTATGTTCATTATTAAGTCCAACTATAAATTTGCATTGAAAAAATAAATGGTGCCCGCCGCACTACCGGTAGTCTTGAATGTGCTCTTCGGCACAAAAAGGTTGGGGACCCCTGTCCTAGGCAATCAGTACTCCAAACTAAAGTTTATGCCACCCTTTTCTATATACTGATAACACTTTTTGGGGATGCGGCAATTTTTCAAGGGTTTGAAATTTCTTGGATAATTGCCTGAAAATTGTACATGAAGTATATTATGCAATTTTAAGGTGGGTCATCTCTATAAAAAAATGATCTAAATGATCTCCATTTTGATTTATGATACTATTTTTAATTTGGGGGGGGAGCCAAAAATAAGAGGGAGTATGCTAGTGGTACGGAGGGGAGCATAAACTTTCTTTTGGAGTATGTTGGTCAGGATATCATTTCATAAACCCCACATAGTGCCCATTTAAAAAAATCATTTTGACTAGATTTCGACCCGGCCTAAATTATATAGGCACGTATTTTAAAATTACAGTAGGCACTAACCATCAAAATAGGCGTTTTTAGGCACTATAACATTTAATTATATACATCCCACAGTCCCGAAATGGATTTCTCTAAAAGAAGCGTATGAATCTATAAACGGGAATAAAAAAGACAAAAAGGGCAAGTAGTATAGCCGAAAAAGGGGAGAGTGCAAGAATGCTGCAAGTTATTATGTAATGTTGCAAAGGGGGGTGGGGGTTGTTGCAAAAAAAAGGAAAAAATAAAAAAAAATGAAAAAAAAGAAAAAAAAAGAAAAAAAAGAAAAAAAAATCCCCCAAAGGGGGGATGCTGCAGGTGCAACAAGGAAAACTTGGAGGCGGCGTTATCCCCCAAGAGAAAGAAGGAGGAGAGAAAGGAGGAGAGGTGTTCACCTGGCAGGAGCCAAGTGCATATTAAGACTTCAGCCGAGTAGGCGTTGTTTTATAGGCTCCTAATCAGCCAGTTGGCTTAGAAGGCGTAAATGGCTTGAGTTGCCAGATAGCGCCATGTATTCATTTAATTCTAATCGATGACTGAGTTGCCAGATACCACTTTTTAGCATTATTATTGTATACACTATTATAGACTCCTAATCAGCCAGTTGGCTTAGAAGGCTTAAATATTGCCAGATACCGCAATACCGTTGTATGCATTATTATATTTCTTAAAAGAATACCGGTAGTAGGTTTAGAAGGCGTAACATGATATAATTAAGTAAAACAACATTGCATCATTCTGTTTATTATAAATAACGGGTGCGGCAAAAATAACGCCCTTTTTAGTTTATTCTCTTTTATTGAAGGAAATAAATCAATTACAGCATTTTAAGAGAAATAATAAGGTTTTTAAGAAAAATAATAAGTACTTTCTCAGTATAAACTAAAAAATAACTGGAATTTAATTAATTTTGTGGTTGGTTATACTGTATAAAACTATAAAGATACAATTATTAAAAGGGCGTTACTTTTGCCGCACCCGTTATATAGAAAATAAATATACATTTAAATTGAGGAATATGCATATAATCATAACAGTACAGGAAATATATACACACAATTATGGATATATATAAAATAAATATACATTTCAAATAGAAATAAATATACATTTCAATAGAAATATGCATATAATCGTACAGGGGAAATATCACGCAAAATATATAAATACATTTCAATAGAAAATATGCATATAATCGTACAGGAGAAATATCAAGCAAAATATATATAAATACATTTCAATAATAATAGAAAATATGCATATAATCGTACAGGAGAAATATCAAGCAAAATATATATAAATACATTTCAATAATAATAGAAAATATGCATATAATCGTACAGGAGAAATATCGCGCAAAATATATAAATACATTTCAATAATAATAGAAATATGCGTATAATCAGTACATGAGAAATATCACGCAAAATATATAATTACATTTCACTTTTTTTTCAAAATACTAAACTCGGTCTTAATCGAGTTTACAATTACATCATTATTGCTCTGCATTACGCAGTATATGCGGCTTAATAATATTTCACCGCTTAAAGTATAGGGAAACCTGTATTCGATATGAAGGGCTTTCATATCGTTCAGTACTATTTTTGTTCCCACTTTACAACCGGTTGGTAAGTCATCTTTAAATACGTCTAGAATACAATCAAAAGCACGCACAAAGAGTTCATCGTTAGCTACATTATTAAACACAAGTTTATAAACACGCTTTTCCAATCGAGGGTTTATTTCTACCGACTCGAGCTTTTCAATCGTGAACTCACTCAACATAACGGCAATTGAAATAATCTTCTAAATCGTTACGACAACTGCGCGTTATATAAAGAAATAGTTCTTCAGGGTGAACGGTGTAGGTGAGCTCAGCCTTGTACCGATCAATTGCTTTGTACCAAAGTTCATGGTATTTCAAAGAGTCTAAACTTTTTAAATAAACGTCCAGCTCTATACCATTCTCACCAGTCCTACACTCGGTAAACCCATCGAGCAGAGCGGTGTAGGCGTATTCAAGTACTGTATCAAAATAAAGCATGTCCGTAACACGCGCGTCTAATATAGGTTTCAGCTTGCGGAATCCGACGATTTCAAACATTCTGTCGAGGATGAAACGGTTTCGCGTAGGAATAAGAGCGTTATTATCAGAAGCATTCTTCCACATCAGCCGTATATCAATGCACGGCCGATCGTTATTTATACACAACGTACATACAACGGCGTATGACGGTGCGTCACTAATCTGCTCTCTTCTTGTACCTACGTTAGCAGGTATTTTATAACGATCTTCACTCCACTTCTCAACTATCACGAAGATTCTATTCATCTCCTCGATACTTAAATAAACCCGTTTGTTTTCTACATTCCGTTTCCAGTACATAGCTAATGGTACCGGAATTACGCCTGAACACGCGCAACGATTTCGTCACGGACACATCGTACGAGGCGTTGAGAATGCTGCTCAAAGGAAGTTCCATCGTATTCGAGGAGCGCACGTCCACTCGGCTCAAGCTCTGAGATAACTATGAGCCGTGTGAGGCACGCATGTAGGCAGGAACGGTTCGACGGGCGGCTGACTCGATGATACGTGAATGGGCTTGTTCGTATGATCCGCGAGTCGAGTTGTTGTACATATTTGTTTTTCCGGAATTAATTTCATCACTACCAGCCTACGCACCAGACAGTTTGGATAAGAACTAGAAACATTTTATGTTTTACTAAACATCTCCACACTCCGGCGCACTATTTGAGAGGAACATATGTTCATATTTTTCCTTTCTGCCCATCAAACGATACTCGTCTCTAAACTCTGTTAAAAATTCACGCAGGGCACTAGCCACAACCTCACTACGAACCTCATCATGATATACGTTAATATAGTGATAAAAATACTTAAGATTGTCCATGATCACGAGATTCACATTTTCAGTCGTAGGGTATGAGTAATCGACATGGTGTAGCATGACGTAATACCGCTTGTCACACCACCCATCAGCAAGACTCATTATCCATACCTGCTGCTTCTCTTCTGCACGCGTTGTTTCTTTTACTTCACGGTGTATGTGAGACTTTATAAAGTTTAGCTCTGCAGTATACTTCAGCACATCGTCTGTGCAACGAAAGCCTTCAACAGTCTCACCAGAACATCCGTAGAGTATTTGTACATCTTGGAACTTCGCACAATCCAATGTGGTTTTAAAAGAGGCATAGGAGGGGGGAATAGGAAGTTTTTCGGTATCCACCACATCCTCACACTTTGTTGAATACCATTTCATAAACGTTGTGCAAGCAATATTAAAGGTAGCCATTTGAATACACGCCTGATCTGAATACACGTCTGATCTCTCGGGCTTACTGCAGTCGACTGACCACGCAGGGACTCCCAGATAGTAACATGACTCACTGTCTTACAGTGGGCGGAGCTTAGAACTTTCACCTGCACACACACACACAAAGGAGAAAGTGAAACGCTAATTGAAACATGATTTATTTAATAAACGAGGTATTCAAGTTATATATATTTACAAATACGATTTAATAAACGAGATATGCAAGTTATATATATATATTTACAAATACGTGTAATAAATCAATAGATACGATTATATACAAGACGTGTGAGTTAACAATAGAAGCATCATTGGTATCCAAAGGGTACGGTATCATAGGTACCAGGTAACTGGTAACGTTTCCTATAGGTGTTACGGCACACCTTCGTACCCCTAAGTTCCTTCACGCCCCCCAGCTTCTGCGCCCGAAAATTGTGGGTGCCTACAATTAGTTGGGGTGGTTGTTCATCATCGTCCAAACATACTAGATCCTTCAACGACTCAAAGTTAACAACCTGCCGATTCGCATGGTTGAGCGTAATACCCTTTGCCTTCACGATATATTTCATTTCCTCCCCCACCCTGACCCGTACCCCATAAGTCTTAGGTCCTGTTGAGACAAAAGAGTCGGCGTATGCGTTGTCCCCATACTCATCCTTGATCTCATCAGTGAGCTCGCCGAGGAACTCTCCAATAGTGGGCATGTATTCACCCTCCCGCTCTGTGAATATCACGCTATCTGTATCGGCATACAATACTCTCCGCCCAAGAGAATGCAATAGACCCCAAAGTTTTATACGGGCGTAGGCTGTTGTGAAGCTGGCCACAGGTATGTTTGTAACCCTTGAGGTATCTGTGGCAAATTCAGTGTTGTTGTACTTTATTACGTAAGTATTACCTACATTTACGATCTCCATGACCTCTTTATCGGGGCATTGGCATAATCCCAGACATCGCTATAACTTTGTGCCAAATGAATGCTCCCTCTGCCGGTATTCTGCGCAAATTTTCCCCATAGACTGTTTAGACACAACTTTGCACTAAAGCGCTTGCCAGGATTCTTTACAATTTGGACACGATCAAGTTGTACACCTTCGCGGTCGCGGTAACGTTGAATATAGGCAGACTTTTCATCTTCGGTATCAACTCCTCGCGGATACCCTGATGCCTCAACTTATCCTTCAAAAGGTGTTTATATATGGTGTGAAAAGGTTGGGTAGCTTCTGAAACCTCCACACCTCATGTATCTTCAGTATTCTATAACCATGGCGTACGGCTAGGGCCAACTCAGGACTTGTATATACGCCTCTGATCTTACGCTGGTGGGGTATATGGTTACATTCGCCGTTATCCTCTTCCGCGCACTTCACGCACAGGGGAAACATGAGCTTGTCGTCGATAACGACAGGTAAGATCGGCATCCATAAATTGCGTGGGGGGAGTACGTCTACGAAAGAGAGCCCAAAGTAACGATCATTCAAATTTTTTGAAAATTCATTGATGGAGGGTAGGCTAGGTCCCACCAGTTTCTCAGGAGCGCCCACGGGGTACGGATTGCTCTTCATCACGTATGGGTATAAAGAACAGAAATCGTAGTAATGGAGCTTCACGCCCTCCGTAGGTGGAAAGTATAGTCTGAAAGGATTTGTACGTCCTCCAAACAAGCTATCACCACATTTGAGAGGATCCAGCACCATTGAACGCTTGATCGTTTTTATTTCCTCACGGTACACCTCGTCTGTCTCCATCCGTGCATCATATTCATGCTCCCACAAGACTTTGTGAGTGAACTGTGATCCTATAAGTTGATCGCGGGTGCGGGTTGATGCGAGACAGTCGGCAGGAGACCTACCGTGGATATCTCCGGTGATTCCGCACTCAGGACGGGGGCATCCATGCCACCAGCAACCGTTAAAGGAGTACACAGTCTTCACACCAGTGACACGGTTTTCACCTAACCCATCAACCCAAAAAACACGTCCATTAATCTTAATGGGTACTTCACCCGTGTTGCGGGCATGCTTTATGTATACACCTGTCTGTTGCTGTAGGTGTATGAGCCAGTAAATAGCCTTGTGTCCGTAACTGCGGGGGTTGTTTCGGTGAATAATGGCTAAGGTGTCTTTAGGCATGAAGTTATTCTTGAACACTGTAAAACATAATGATGCGATGGTGGTTGCGACTTGCAGTGGATCGCATTTGAAACGGGCTATGTACATCCTTCTAAAGGCCTGGAAACATACTCTAAGCACGCGCACATCATTCACGCAATAACGCTCACATTCATCAGTTATATTATAAGGGTTACTTTCATTAAAACTGTCGTAGTATCGATCAAAGTCTTCACGTTCATCCATACAGTCAAAATAATGTTTGGGGGGTGGTGGGCCTACGTAGTTTAAAGTCTCGCTGGTGAGAAAAGTGTATGGGAAGTATCCTTTGGAAACTTCAGCTGCTACTCCCATCACCTTGGGTAGCTTTGCTAATTTACAAGGTGTGAATAATAAAGTATCTTTAAATTGTACATTGCCTCTTATCTGCATCTGTATTAATTTGTTGCCTCTTTTCAATGGATCACCTGTAAATATCTCAGAGGATTCGTGTTCAAGCAACTCCTTATAAAGGAACTGCGTGTCAAACTTTGCCCCGTTATGGGCGAGAATATACACAGTCATTTTTTTGAACTTGTCGGCTAACTTGACAATATAGGACACAAATAGTTTCACAGGACTATCGCGGACATTCGTTTTAAAAACGTTTGTCCGTTTACCACATTTGGGGCACTCGTCACATTCGATACCCATACACTCATCACAGATGGTCTGGCTCACAAGTAAATGTGGAATTACCTCTTTGGTTTCAGCGTTCGTATATGTTTCTATATCGTAGTATACAGTTATACAAGGGTTATTTTTAGGCTTAACATCTTTCATATAACATACATGCTTTACTCCATCCGCCTTATATTCCTCCTGGCATGTAGGACAGTGAATTTCGTCACACTTGTGCTTAAATTTCCCCCAATTATCCATTGTGTGAAACATACCACATTCACAGATTCTCATTTTCCTACACGTGCCAATTGATTTATGGAAATCAAAACAGATATTATTGAAAAATGTGCGTCTACACACATCGCAGTCTCTCTTCTCAGCTTCAACTACACGGCTTTCACATTTGGTGCTTTTACACTGCTCACATACCATGTGACATTCTTTACAATGTCTCACTATATCATCCGCAAACTCGAGGCACCCCTTACACAAATCATGATGTCTCCCATATTTTCAACTTTTGTCATAACTAGCGTAAAGCCCCCTTATATTACGGATGGGGAGATACGTTGTCCCTGACAATCCTAAAATAAGTAGGGGTCTTGTACGATCTCTCACACAGCTTTTAAAAGCATACACAGTCCTACGACGATCATCCAACCCAAACACAACTATGTGGACATTCATTTCCTGTTCTACCCTTCTCAGCTCTTCAGGACCCATATTACAGTCAAATTCAAGTTCACAATCTACGGCTAGTTTACGGGCACGCTCCACGACTGTAGGCAACCAAATTTTTTGAGTTCGTGTATTTTGTACAGTAAACATACGTGCTAAGAGTACTGCTATAAAGCCGCAACCACGATCGACGTTTATATGCTTTCGGTAAATAGTCGGAGAATTGAAGTTAAGAGTATACGGTATGGGACTATGACCCGCAACACGGTATACATGGTCAATATTTACCGTGAAGTTGTCCATATTGAAGGCTATACTACTTTGGGCGGCTTGCATTATACTGTACGTCCTAATATATATTCTACATCTTCAGCCGCCAAACGTCTAAATGGCACTATCACCCAATAATCGTCTACATCACCGTCATCTGACCCGAATCCAAAGGACAGACTCGTCCTGACTTCACGCTCGTCACGATTCTGAAGAGCAAACTCTATAATATGCTGTACAACCCGGCGTAACCCGCGCTCAATTCCATTGCTATACATGACTCTAGGGTCGACCCTGACTCTATACCGATTTCTAGTCAAGGCTGGGGTGGGGGCTGCGGATCGCACCAATTCGAGCGTTATACCATCCTCAACAGAACGGGGGGCGGCAGATGAATTAGGGGGTATATTAGCGGAAGGTGCTGCTGGGGGGTCTGTTGCGTAGGAGGTTGAGGGTTGGGGCTCTATTATTGTAGACTTAACAGAACGGGGGGCGGCGGATGAATAAGGGGATATATTAGCGGGAGGTGCTGCTGGGGGGCTTGTTGCGTAAGAGGTTGAGGGTTGGGGATCTATTACCGCTGCAACAGGCGCGTATTTCGGGCGCTTTATACCTGATGTGGGGTTCTCATACCTCCGCTTTGGACGTGCTACCGGTATCGCTGGTGAGGGGTCGTTGGCAGGGAGGAGATCACAACTACACTGTCGTCGAGGTCATCCGTAATGTCAATGATGGGCTGCTCTACCTCATCGTCATTCACGGTTCTGTGGGAGAAGAAATATAAGGAACAGCACTCAAAATTTGTAATATTTTGTAAATGACCCACTTAGGAGTGTGACGTGTTAGAAATGGACTCTGTAGAAAAATTCAGATTCACGAGCCCATCCACATGTATTATATCTGGACCTACAGGATGTGGTAAAACTGTGTTTATGCTTAAAATCATTAAAGAAAAGGGAGAGATGTTCTCGAAATTTGTGCGTAAAGTTATATGGTGCTATTCGACGTATCAATCAGTGTTCAACGAGTACCAAGATGATATTTTGTTCCACAAAGGCGTATATGACGTTAATTCGTTAAAGGGAAATGAACATACAATCAGTGTAATTGACGATCTCATGTTGGAGATGGATAAAACGTTTGCCGAGACATTTACAGTATTCTCCCACCATCTTAACATAAGCGTGTTCTTCATCAATCAGAATCTATTTTTCAAAAATAGATACATGCGCGATGTGTCGTTAAATACGCAATATCTAGTCTTATTCGCGCAACGTAGAGATGTATCACAAATTGGGGTATTAGCCAATCAAATGTTCCCGAATCAGCGTAAGGAGTTTTTGGAAGTTTATAAAGAAGCTACAAACACGCGTTACGGATATTTGCTTTGCGACCTTCATCCGCGAAACACGTTTAGAGTGCTTCTGCGAACGAATATATTTCCAAACGAGCCTGAAACGGTGATATTCCAGAATGACAAAGAGACTAAAGAAATACCGTGAATTAATAAAAATCTATCATCGACTGCCCCGGGCATTGCAGCAGATGTTTATTAAAAATATCGATGCCGACTTTTTAAAATGCATCTGTGAAATCTGTCTTAACGTTATAAATTGCAATGTATCAATGAAAACCCATCAGAAGGCTCGCCTACGCCGCTACAAGAACATAATACGTGCACTCGCTCGTAAAAGCCAAACTGTAGCGAAGAAAAAACGAATTATTGTACAAACAGGAGGGTCATTTCTCCCCATCTTATTTTCAGTTTTGGGTCCTTTACTGACTAGATTAATATAATGAAGAAAGTGGTAGTGATTCCCTACGAGGTGTACGCTTCACTGCAAAGGAATCCAGACACGTATCTAAATCCCCGTAAAAGCAGACTTAAAAGAATGGAAAGCGAATTGTTAGCCCTATTAAACAGTGAAAAAACACCTGATGAGAAAAGAATCTTATACCAAGAAGCTCTGCAGAAATTTCTTCACGAGTACCAAAATTATAAGAGCCCTACAGAGATTCCTGTGGTTATTAGGCACAGCACGGGGGACGATGGACATGGCGACATAGGATCTGAGCCCGACGATACAGCTGACCAACCAAAAAGATTAGCCACACAACATATCGAACATGTATTAAAAAATACCCTCCCACTTACATTGAGGGGTATTGAGCACAGTGACTTTATTACAATTAACCCTTTAAACACAATTAGTTCCCCGAGTGCACCTATAGAATTCGTGATACCCAGCTCAGGCCCTTACTTTTTTGATCCAAGCTGTGTGCACATGTACGCTAAGCTACGTATAGCCCATTCTGATGGAACGGTCTGCGATGACAAATATGCTGTATACCCTGAAACAAACTTTCTGCACTCCATATTCAACCAGTGTGACGTATATTTAAATCAGACCAACATATCGGCAGGCACGGGGTACTATCATCTACGAACCTATCTGGAAAATGTCCTCAACTTTTCCAAAGAAGCGAAGGCTACCTTTTTAAGTGCGGAGGGATATTATCAAACTAAAGATGAAAATAGTATAAAGGACAAATTTAAAAATTCTAAAAAGAAAATATACGAGTGTTTTGGACGGTTGCACACAGATTTCACTTTCCAGGAGAAGTTGCTTGTGAACGGGGTGGATATGAAAATAAAGCTCACCCGCACGAGTCCTGAGATCTGCTTAAATCTGGCTGCGGATCAAGAAGAGGGTGCAAAGTCCGTTGTGGTTCACATTATGGACACATACCTCCGCGTACGGCGAGTGAAATTAAGTTCACCAAAACAACTAGAAATTGAGAAAAATTTACTAAACGCTAGAGTGAAATATCCTATTAACAGAGTGCAGATCAAACTATATACGGTTCCTGCAGGGTTGGCATCGAAGCAGATAGAAAACATTGCCCTGGGAAATCTTCCTAAAAGGATATTAATCGGCATGCAGGACCACGCTTCGGTGAATGGAAAATATAAAAAGAGTGCCTTTAAATTCGAGAATTTCGGACTTAAAAATATAACTCTATACGTTAATGGCACTGCTTTGGGTGGAACAATGGGTGCGGACTATTCACCAGACGCTGTGTTACCTCTTTGTGCCAGAGCCTATAGTAATCTGACCCATATTGCAGGTGATTGTGATGAGCTTGGTAATGGGGTAACGCAGGAAGAATTCATTGATCAATTTAACCTTTATCCGTTTGACATTACACCTGACTTATCTGCTAGCGTAAATACCCATTTAACCCCACAGCAGAGCGGAAACATCTCAGTGCGGCTGGAATTCGCCAAGCCTATAGACGCTCCTATTAGTGTACTAGTATATCTCGAATCGCAAGCCCTAATAGAAGTAGATAGATTTAGGAGCGTTATCACTGACTTTTAAAATGGATGCTAATACACTTCAGAAAGTAATGGAACGAGTCACACGTTCCAAATTTATCGGCGTGTTTGCGAAGAATGAAACATTGAGTTTGCCAAGTACGCGAGAATGCGGTAGTCTTATTGTGAACACAGACATCATCGGTAATGAAGGGATTCACTGGATCGCTGTCTATTTTAAAAATAGACAGCGCCTGTACTATTTTGATTCACTCGGTACTCAACCCTGGAGTGACCCTATTATTGTAAAATTTCTCGCTCAGTTACATATTCCCGAAGTTGTATGGAACACATTTCGCATGCAAGGATATTTTACTAATGTTTGCGGAATGTACTGCGTCTCATTTCTCATGCATATGTCAAATGATAAAGAATTTATAAATTTTTAAAATTTATTTGACCCGTGTCACACTCGCCGAAACGATGAAATGGTATGCAGACAGATAAAAAACCGTTTTCCAATTGTACGTACTCGTTGTATATTATAATGTTTTTGTTCGTATATTTGTAACGATATATTCTGTAGTTGTTTATTGTACTGATTTCTTTCATTTAATAAATTTATGAAAATATATTGTCTTCTTACCCCAAAAAGATCGAAAAAACACTTACATTATTTCGGTGTGACATTGTTGACTAATCAGTATATCATCCGTATTCCGAGATTCTTCAAAAGATTGTATAACACGTGTCAAATCCTCATCGGACCTTAAAGGATTAATGTTCATTCTTTTAAAACATATACAGAGTATACAGACAGATCCCCATTATGTGAAGATATCTTTGGTTCGAGGAATAACATTGATTGCCATAAAAAATTTCGATTTTAGCATAATGTGGATAACCAAATAACATTGATTGCCATAAAAAAAATTTGGCGAGTATCTATTTGACGAGATACTACAACTCTCCATATATATATAAAAACGAATTATAGACACTTACATTTCTATGGTAGTCCCCTGCGTCGGGTTGTAAGGAGCGTCACTGCAAATATCTTCAACGGTTTGCGTTGGAAATAATTCGCCACGGTCAATCGCATTGAAAAGACTAATTGCGGTTAATGCTGCAGTATCACGTTCTTCATACAATTCCGGGGAGACGTACAGGTCCATGGTGGAGGATGTGTGACATTGTTGACTGTTCAGTATATCCCCCGTATTCCGAGATTCTTCAAAAGATTGTATAACACGTGTCAAATCCTCATCGGACCTTAAAGGAATAATGTTCATTCTTTTAAAACATATACAGAGTATACAGACAGATCCCCATTATGTGAAGATATCTTTGGTTCGAGGAATAACATTGATTGCCATAAAAAAAAATTTCGATTTTAGCATAATGGGGGTAACAAAATAACATTGATTGATATAAAAATTTTTTGGCGAGTATCTATTTGACGAGATACTACAACTCTCCATATATATAAATCTAATTATAGACACTTACATTTCTATGGTAGTCCCTTGCGTCGGATTGTAAGGAGCGTCACTGCAAATATCTTCTACGGTTTGCGTTGAAAATAAATCGTCACGGACAATCGCGTTAAAAAGATTAATTGCGGTTAATGCTGCAGCGTCACTTTCTTCATACAAGTCCGGGGAGACGTACAGGTCCATGGTGGAGGGAATGATTATTCACTGACGCGAAAATAGCTACTGTTACTCCCAACTGAAAAATATCCCCTTTTATATGCACAATCGCCAAGCTCCGCCCAAAAGACCAGATGTTCGTAGTGATTGGCTGCCGATGTAGCTGGGTAGAGCTATGACGTGTACCAATCCGTTATAACGGGACCGGACGAGTAACATATATATAAAATCGTGTTTCTTGAATTATAGGCACTTACATTTCTATGGTAGTCCCTCATATTATATTTTTACTTACAAGTTAATAGTATTGTTTTCTTGTGTTAACATAATTGTTAACTTATTTTATAATAAAGAAATATAGCCTAATTATATTTTTAAAATAGCATTCAGTTTCCACATTAAACTGTGGATCTAAGGTGACGTATTTGCCTGAGGTAAATCATCAGGTATATAAACGAGCATGATTATATCTCGCTTTGTACTTACTTTGAAACAAAACTTGGGAGTTAAACTTTTAAAAGATGCTGTAAACTATAAAAGCATCCTGATCTTAAGTTAGGCATATCAATAATATATTTTTAAGTCATACGTAAATCTTTCTGAAACAGTGAAATCATTGTTGAAATGCTTTATTTGATGGACCTAATCGTTAAACACTATATACATCTATTGTAAAACACTATATACATCTATACATCTATAAAAAATTAAGTGTGTAAAAATTAATTATTTAATAAACAGAATTTAATTGGATTCAATTGTTTTAATTTAATATGTGTTTAGTTTCATTTAAAATAATACATGTTTGGCATTTTTCCTGATTTTCATACCTCGCATAAGATTAACTACAGAGTCTTATGAGTTGCTGTTCACAACGAAATCTTTTAGTTGGAGACAACTCATCATAATAATGGTAAAAAGTGGTATCTGGCAACCGAATTGAAGCTCTTTCCGAAGAACAGAATAAAAATAATTATCATCATATGTTTTCATAGAAAACAGTTTTTACTTTTAAACTTAAATCATTGTGATTAAATAAGCCCATATACAGAGATTAGTTTAAATAAGTTATCAATAAGAAGGAAAGAATAAAACGAAATTTTTTTTTAATAAATGCTTTATTTACGTTTGTTATTATTTTTTGATATGGTGATACATTCATAATTAGTTGGGTATCCCTTATAAAATTCATTTTCTGTCTAACGAATTATTTATTGGGTAACTTTGTTAATTCTGTTATATTACTAAAATATATTGAAAGTTGCCTTTACTTTTAATCAATCCGGTTGATAATTATATTATTACTTTATAACTTGGGAGTTAAACTTTTAATAGATGCTGTAAACTATAAAAGCATCCTGATCTTAAGTTATGCATATCAATAATATATTTTTAAGTCATACGTAAATCTTTCTGAAACAGTGAAATCATTGTTGAAATGCTTTATTTGATGGAGCTAATCGTTAAACACTATATACATCTATTGTAAAACATTATATACATCTATACATCTATAAAAAATTAAGTGTGTAAAAATTATTTATTTAATAAACAGAATTTAATTGGATTCAATTGTGGTACACAATGGATGATTAATATATGGTTTTCTGGGACACATGGCGCTATCTGGCAACTCAGCCAGAATAGAGGTTTATGAAAGACCGAGAAGCTGATGAAAGAATCATTCAAGCTCGGCTCTCAGCCGAGCAAGGACCTCTGGTCCTTCTCTTTCAGGCCCTTTGGTAAAACCCCTTAGAGGCCTCTTAGGTTAGGAAAACGAAAATAACTTGCGGAGAACTCCGCCTCCAAGTTGTCATGCCTTGCAATCAAAGGCCACTACTCTCTCTCTCTCTCCTTCAGGTGTCTCTCTCTCTCCTTCAGGTGTCTCTCTCTCTCCTTCAGGTGTCTCTCTCTCCTTCAGGTGTACCCCTACCCCTTGGCTCAGCCAACTGGCTGATTAGGAGCCTATAAAACAACGCCTACTCGGCTGAAGTCTTAATATGCACTTGGCTCCTCCCAGGTGAACACCTCTCCTCCTTTCTCTCCTCCTTTCTCTCTGGCCCTTTGTGGGGAATAGCTTGGGGGAGAACTCCGCCCCCAAGTTGCATGCCCCTTGCAACCCCGGTTGGCAACAAAGGCCAGAACTCTTTTTTTTTCTTTTTTCTTTTTTTTTCTTTTTTTGCAACAACCCCCACCCCCTTTGCAACATTACATAATCACTTGCAACATTCTTGCAGTCTCCCCTTTTGCGGCTATACTACTAGGGCAAAATCCGGTCTCTGCAATGATGACATTTGCTCATATGCCACACCCACAAATGATGTTGAAAATAAAACCTGGATCGATTCGTGCATATTTAGAGGTGGCGCAACTCGAAGCCTTAGTATCATTTTACAGTTTGGAGTGGCAAATTTCTTCAAACTTGCGCCAACTTTAAATATTAATGGATTTAGCTTAACGTCCGGTCTGAGGTCTTTTTCCATATAAGGAATATTTATGCATTTTATGTTTTTACTATATATGTGTGGCTCACCCTAATATATATATATATATATTATATATATATATATATATATATATATATATATATATATTATTTCACGAAAGTAACACGTGAATATATTTATGATGAAAATAACCACGAAGGAAAAAGAAAACATGAAATAGTGCTCAAGCGCTTTCGTCTAATGACATTGTTCCTGAGGATGTCATTAGACGAAAGCACTTCAGCACTATTTCATGTTTTCTTTTTCCTCGTGGTTATTTTCATCATAAACTGATACTGTATATATATATATATATATATATATATATATATATATATATATATATATATATCGTTTTTCTTCTTTGGGCAACTAAATTGTATAATCTCATTTACCACAATTACATAACGAAGCAAATATGAAAAAACTTCTCTCTGAACAAACACCTAAATATAGTAATTGCATTAACTTCTCTATTCATTCCACCAAAACCTAAGCAATTTTGAAAATGAAAGCATACGTGGCTTTTTCCCTTTATTTAATAGTAAGTCTGTTTCTCTAATTCAATTTTAACTAATTCTCTTTTCTATTCCATACGCGATCAGAGCATGCCGCATTTATGAAAGATTAATAGTTAAAATGACTCTTGTACTGGTATTTTCTTTGCACATTTTGTTTTCAGTTTTATCTTAAAATTACTTTTCACATCACACATTTGTGGAATTAAAACCTTTAAAACCTAAAAAATTATACTGTATTTTCAAATTTAATTTTGTGGGATTAGCTTTTTTTTGTTCAAATTCGCTTTGCACCTGACCCTTCTCTTAAAGAAGGAACAAAATATGATGTAAATGCCATGGAGTATCGGAATGCACTGTACTCTTCGTACCTATCCCCTATGCATACTTATACGTAAGAGTATGTATGCATGTATGCATGTATGTATGTATGTATGTTGAATTCGTGTTTATTGCGTGCAAATTACAGTATGAATATTGTAGTTTCATACATGTGCGTGTGTAAAAGTTTTGTACAGCAAAATAAAACAAATGTTTATTTTGAATACATTGTAAGTGCAACAACCGAACTTAAATAAGATGAAAAAGGGAGTAAAGTGGGGAAACTAGGACCTAACCGGACTCAGAATCGAATCATGTGGTTTCAGAAGCAGCGCTCCTACCTACCGATTACGCCATTGAGAGCCTCGCAAGAGGTTTGTTCAAGCGAGACCAATATTTACTCTGTTTTACCATCCTACATTCAATTCCCTCTCTTTTATAAAGCATGTAAACTCATTTTACGTACAATTCCAACGAATGTTTAGTGTTTATGAGTTTATATGGAGAGATTAATGTAAAAAAAAAGGGGGCCATTTTCTAGAGGAACTTCAAATTTGGAATTAACTAATGATGTTCTGTTACGAGATTACATAATTTTTGTTTTTTCAAGAGCAAACAGAATAATTTGATTTCCTTGCTTTGCACTGTGAAATCTAACTCGATTTTCCTTTACGTTCTTCGTTCTAATTTCTTTAAATTTATTTAGCTAATTTTTGCATTGGAAACGTACAGAAAAATCCAGGGTAATCCGAAAAGTTGTTAAAATAACATCGCACATTATATTTTTAAGCACATTTTTAGATCACCCTGTATATACTGTACACAAAAGTTTTGTTATGGTATAAAATTATTACTGAATTAGTTCACCAGTAACCTATTTTATTTATAGAAGTACGAAAAGTGTTTTACATTTTTTAATAATTTGATCCTCGGAAGAATATTGCTAATGAGAAAAATATATAGTATATGTATACAACTCGATCAAAAAATAGAATACTGTGTCAAATGCGATCATGACCTTGATAATAACTTTAAGTTATACACTTTTATGAGGAATATCGAGTATATGTGATGATATTATGATAGACACCTCTGTGTGCCACTTTTGAAAAAAAATTAATAACCTTGGTTAACCTTGGTTTTGCTTTTGCCCGAATTGTTCATTCTGATGAAGATCGAGCGTGTTACGCCACGTTCAACCTACATTTTAACGTGGAATCCGAATCACACCCCACCACGGGCAGTCAGAAATTACAGTGTCCTCGCCTGGCGTCGATCTCACGACCTCCCGATCAGCAGCCCAGCGTCTTAACCACTAGGCTAACCAGGGTACCCATTTATCTTCCAACCAATTTTTTTATATTTTTATTGTGTGGAAGGATGAACAGGTAGGTTTTGCTGCGCGCCGCCTGCCGTCACCTGATCTCGATCCCGGGGCCGATGGATTCGTAGTCAGTCAGCGATGCTAACCACCAAAAACCTTATTAAATAGTGAAAAGTTAATGCATAGCGACATCCCGAAATATTAGAATACCTTGTCATATGTTACACAAAAAAAAAGAGAATAAATTCATTATGTTTACTGAGTACTGTCAATATATTAAATCTTTATCAAAGACTTTTAAACTCTGCGTCTTAATTTCAGCTGGTCCACTCTTAGCCCTGATTATGGCCTCCAATCGACGTGGCATCGAGTCGACAAACCTTTTGCATTCTTCTGTAGTTATCGATTATCAGGTTGTCATGAAACACCTCTTCAGTTCACTAAGTGTCTCTGGTTTAAGTTTTTGGGCCGTCTGCTTAGCAATATTCCAAAGATGTTCCATCTGATTAAGATGGGAGAATTAGCTGGCCATGGTATTACTTCAATTTCATGAGCATCAAACCACGCAGATGTTGCACGAGTCGCATGAGCTGAAGCCAGGTCACGTTGAAAAATAAATGGTTCATCTCCATACAGCTGGTCTGAAGAGCCCAGCATGAAGTATTCTAAGATACTAAGATGGGAGTACAAATTCTACTAATTCTACTAATTCCAAAGATGGGAGTACAAATTCTACTAATTCTACTAAGTGCAAAGATGGGAGTACAAATTCTAAGTGCAAAGATGGGAGGTTTAAGTTAAATAGAAATTCAGAAGAAATTAAGCATAGGTACAGAGAATTAATTGATGATTATATAACATAGGCAAAATATTGAAGTTTACAAGTAGGAATTTAACCTTCAATGATAAAATTAAGAAGCTATCTACCAAGGGTGAGAAATACCTATAGACATTATCTTTAAGGAATAGAAAGAAGATGAGTGATAAATTGGGAACAGAACAGGTAGATGGTTTAGGTATCATCGATTATTCATCAACAGTACGAAGAACATTTTTGAAATCAGGACATGAAGGGTACTCCAGTAAGAAAAACTTTATTAAGAAGGGGGGGGGATCAAAGAGTTTGGCTTGGCTTGGCAGGAGAGACACCATCAGGATTGTATCCCTTCCTAGAGTTGAGCCCACATTGGGCAGAAAAAACATCTTTGGAAGAGATTCTAATTTCAGATATAATTAACTTATTAAGTCCAGAGAAGATGGAGAAACAGCACTGGAATCGTCCAGAGTTGAATTGAAGGCGAAAGGTTGAGCGAAGATTTCAGCTTTATCAGGAGCAGAGACGGCAACTGAGCTGTCAGAATGGAAAACATGAGAGAAAGATGAAGTAGTAAAGTTGTTGAAGAGGATCTGGATTAGGTGCCAGAAAGAGCGAAAAGAATTAGAATTGGATAGGTATTCACACTTTTTAGCATATTATAAAAAATTATACACCAGAAACGTTATTAAATAGTGAAAAGTTGATGCATAGCGACATACCACTTTTTCCCACATTTTTAGTCCTAGAGCAGTAGATATTTGGAATAAATTGGCATATGGTGTGTTAAATTTAGATGCTTTCAGGAATGAAAGGGAGATTATAAATTCTGTATATAGTGTTAAGTTATGCAGCTCTGTAAATAGTCTAATGATAACTAACCAACTTGAAGTGATGTTGTACGAATTTTTATTATAAAATATTGCTTTATCCAAATGAGTTTATGTCTTCGAAATGAAGTGTAATATAATATAGAAATAAAAATAACAAGTGCTAAAATACTTTTATCTTTTGGAGTGAGTGTATCAGAGTCGAGAGCCGGGAACCTTTTGGCCTGTTTTATAGTTAAAGATTTCCTTTATTATGAAATTTACCTTAAATACAGACTATATTAACTGCCTTATTCACCATTAGTATTAACCCTTAAACCCTACCTGGGGTACTGGTGTACCTCAGTACCCTGGGTATTGTTAGCGTAACTTCTATAATGGGTTGGGATTAAGGGTTAAAGAATGGATCTTTCCGAAACTTGGTATTTTCCTATTCATTACTATACTGTTATATTTTACTAGTATTTTTTTTTTTAACTTATCCATTCTTGCAGAACAGTGGATGAAATACAGTGGCGCTCATAACTATTCGTACAGAGAAATATTTCAGTTATATTCGTCCTTATCTTTTGTACCATACAATTCGTAAGAGTTATGGAAAGTTTACCGTTCGTTTGGGAACCTTAAGAAATAAAAAAATTAGTTTAACTCCAACATATAATGTAAAACATCAAAGAATTTCAGGAAAATAAAAAAGTTAAAATGCAAAAGTTTTCGTACGTTTATTTACAAAATTATTTAACACTTTCTTTGTCCACCTTTTGCTTGAATGATTTCACTGATTCATTTTGGATATTTTTCTACAAGGTTTCGACATCTCTCAGAACAAATTTTAGTACATTCTTCTAAAGAAATTGTTGCAATCCATTCAGATTCGAAGGGTTTCTCTTGCAGACAGCTTTTTTCAAATCAAACAATAAATGCTCGATTAAATTGAGATCTGAGGTTTGATTGGGCAACTCGAGAAGTTTGAAATTCCTTTGGTGAATCTATTTCATGGTGTTCTTACTTTTATGTTTTGGATCATTATCTTGTTGCAGTACTCAATTGCGACCCATTCGCAACTCCCCAACTGAAGGCAATACATTTTCTTCTAAAATTTACTGATATTTCTTCGAAACCAAGATTCCATTGATGACAACAAACTTTCCTGGACCAGAAGCATTAAAGCATCCGCAAAGAAGGAAACTACCACCCATATTTAACCAAAAGAAGGATATTTTTATAACTTGAAGGCAGTATTTGATTTTCTCCCAACATATCGTTCCTCGAATAATTCAATTTTAGTCTCGTCTGTCCAGAAAACTCTCTTGTAGTGTGCAAATTCATCATTTTGGTTATCTTTGACGTATTTTAAACGAGCTTCTTTGTGCGCTTTCCGTAGCAGAAATTTTCTTCGTGCAGCTCTTCCATGCAGACCATTCTTTCTCAATGTACAACGTACAGTAGAGGGATAGGCATCGATCTTAGACAGTCTTAATGTTTGGCAAATATCACCTGCAGTCACTCGTGGAATCGCAGGAGACATTCTTTCAATCCGTCTAAGTGTACGTTCTGAAATCTTGAAAGGTCGTCCGCACATTGGTAAAGTTTTGATTGTTCCATAGCCCTGCCTTATTTTTATAATTGCAGCAACATTCTTAAATGGAATTCGAAGTTCTTTTCCTTTCTTTTAACTCTTTTCAGATTCGTGTGCAGCAATAACA
Source organism: Bathynomus jamesi (assembly GCA_023014485.1). Lineage (NCBI taxonomy): Eukaryota > Metazoa > Arthropoda > Malacostraca > Isopoda > Cirolanidae > Bathynomus > Bathynomus jamesi. Next base: position 695,174 of record JAJOZX010001131.1, on the reverse strand, counting down.
GATCTCTTAAGATCTGTAGACAGTTCTCTACCACGACAACCCATTGTTTACTAATGGCTTGTACATTCATCTGTCTTCCATGAAGATTCACAAAAAAATTTGGAATTCAAAATTGTCAATAGTCTCTAATCAATAAAGAACCAACTGCTGATAAAAATTTTATATTCTTCAAGCCTAAGGTGGACACACAAAGTATTAAATAATTTTGTAAATAAATGTACGAAAACTTTTCTATTTAACATTTTTATTTTCCTCAAACTCTTTGATGTTTTACAATATATGTTGTAGTTAAACTATTTTTTTATTTGTTAAAATTTTCCCAACTTTTCATAACTATGATAGGCATTGTACGAAAGATAAAGACGAATATACTTGGAATATTTCTCTGTATGAATACTTATGAACGCCACTATACAGTATATATACATAAAAATATATATTTTTATTGTTTCCATTATTACCCCAGTCCCATTCCCCCATCCTTCATCACCATCATCTCGCACCACAATATATATATGTATACACAAAAATTTAATATTTATTTTTATTTTTTCCCTTATCACTCTATCTCTCCATATCATTCCCAGCACTCCCACCATCATATATATATATATATATGCAAAAATTTTATTTATTTTTATATTTAATTTTGTTTTACTAAGTAAATCTTATGTTTACACAATGAAACCATTGTTTACACTTATCATTCCCAGTATTTACACTTATCATTCCCATTGTTTACACAGCTGCGTTTAAAATTTTGCCTTTTTCCCCGTTTTCCCCTTTTTACCCTTCCCCCTCACCATTTCCCCTCGTTACCATGGCAACCACTCTAACTCGATCCCATTCTACACACACATATATATATATATCTGTGTGTGTGTGTGTGTGTGTGTGTGTGTGGCCTATTGACTGTATCCCTATAATTAATGTAATTAAATTAAATACTTAGACTACATTATACACCAATTGAGTGTCATAAGTCAAAAGAGTAAATTGAGCTGTTTTTTCGTTTTAATTAACTGAACAAATAAATAATAAGTGTTACAATACAGTAAAAACAAATTGTAGTGGTTAATAAAACTACGGTACATACTGAGAATGCACTAATAGCACAACTTACCAAAGAGTTGATATGTTGTGAGTTAATCATCAACATGAGAACATAGTAGAAAATATAACAAAATGAATTACATTATATGGATCAACAATACAGTATTGCTGTTAGCGTGAATAATGCCACAAGATATGAGTTTTATACGCGCGCTTAAAGAAAACAGAGTTACGATTTTTGTACGATGTTGTCAGATCGCTCTAGGCTAGTCGAGTAAACCGATGCCAAAGATTATGGACACTGAGCTTAAGTATGCGCAGCTGTACGGCACGAAACCTATAAGCAAAGTTGTTTATGCGTTGGTACTCGAAGAGGGGACGCTTTCAACTTCAACAACTAAATTCTCGATGCACGAAAAGCCATTAAAACTTGGTGAGATTTCTCACGATGTTCTCCTCAAAGGTTAATTTAGTTTCAAGTATTAAGGATAAAACTTGGAGCCAGGTGCCAGGAAAAACTTTCTTCAACGTTCAAGGAAACAAAGACGTTCTTTGTGGTATTTCATAAACCTTTATCAGAAAATATCTTCCTACTGGCGGTGCTGAATTCTGACGTCCGCGAGTGCACTAAGATAAACTCCAGGCGTTCCATCGGAAATAAGGAGTTTTTATGAACACGCGAAACTATCCAGAAGTTGACCTTTTGTGGCAGCCTTCAGCATGAGCTTCAGAGAAATATTGAATTATAGACTGAAGGAATCATTGTTCATATATGCTCTTACACGTATATGTTATAAAACGCACCACCATAAAACGCCCCATTCCTTATCAAGCCACGAGTAGCTAAACGTACTATTCCATATAAGGCAATAAGTAGCTTCCTAAGTATAAAACTTCATGCAGCAATCCAAATTTTTGCTGCACATTACTTAACACCCCCTACTCACCCCCACGGCTTTCGGCTGCATATATAAGCTTGTGTCACACACCCATAATCAGAAGTTTGGGACCTGGTGTGGGTGCTTCTCCGAGGCTTGGCTCACTATGGGGGCCTAGTTTGGTATTAGCTTCATCTGCCAGAGTCGGGAGTGGCCTGGTAGATTATATACAGTAGTTATAGAAAACAAGTGTTAAGGAAGTCACTGAAGTTAAGGCGCAGCCACATACCTTAGTGAATCACATTAAACGTTTTAGCTTCGATCATATCATTTTAATCATCCCTCGAAGCATAGAATGCTTGTGATATCGAATAAGAAACTATCCGACAATTAAGTGCCAACCTGACCGACAAGATAATCCCCTAACCGCCAAAAAGAGAACCACCGGCTTAAGGCCATACCAACAAGCCACAACCACAAACTCACCTCTTTTGAAATATATCGTATTGGCCCCAATATAAAACGAAGTTTTTGTTCAACATCACGGTCTTAAAATAATGCAACTCGTCTTATATTCACGGACAATATTCGAGTCAAGTCGTAATGTGTCATACTTACGGTATTTACTTGTTACCTATTATTCGGTAACCGAAGACGCCAGGGTTGAATTTATCTGTCAGAAGTGCTTTGTTTTCCAGATTATATCATCACTGCATCATTGTCTGTGAATAAACATTTTGTTTTGCAAGTTTTTGCATACATTTTCTACGAATTATTTTTTAAATTTGATTAACAAAAATGCTAGACTCGTATGCCAATGATTATCCACCAAGGGTAGTATAGGATATTTTTTAAATTTCTGACAAAATTTATTGCACCCCATCATAAAGTGATGGTCGTCTTATATTCGAGGCCGTCTTATATTCAGACCAAAACGGCATATACCTGGTAACCTAGTAGTAGCCGTCCGTTGGTCTCTCTTCACACAAAGGTCACGCTGGTAGCCCAACTTCTAGGAGTGTCCTCGTGGAAGAGCGGGTTGCTTTCTTGCGATGTCCACCGCACTTAGGCAGGCACACCCGGCTCATCTTATACCGTCCTGAGCCAGGCGTCTAGTCTTCTTTTGAAGACTTCATCTTTGACACCACTGACGTTCCTGATGTCCTTCGGAAGTTGGTTAAAAAGTCTTTGCCCTCTAACAACCAAACTATTTTCCTTCAGAGTTGAGGGTGTCCCTTTATGGCTCTTAGTTTGGGAACACTACACGTTTTACCTTCCCTATTTTTCACTGTTGTTTGAGTGGTTACTGGGTTCGGTTTGAGGCTAGGTACCAGTTTTTCTATTATTTTCCACATGTAAATTATTGTGTGTATCTCTCTTCTTCTTTCCAGCGAATATAGATTTAATTATGCACCCAGTTGTTGCGTTATTTACAGCTGTCAATCTTGTCTGTGAAATGTCTTTAAATTTGTTCAAGTTTATTAATTTCTTCTTTTTATATGAGTGCGATCACTGTCTTCTGACCATCTATATATTCTGTTTGTGTCCTTCTGTAGAGCTTCCACCTCTTCTGCATTAACTATTTTTCTGCTGATTTTTGTATCGTCAGCAAAGAATGTTACTATACTGTTCTTGGCTACTTCATTATCTATGTCTGTTAGCATGATAATGAATAGGAGTGGGGCTAATACTGTTCCTTGTGGTACTGAGTTGCGTACTTCCAATTCTGATAACGATATACTTTAGATTTTTACGACTCGCTGATGTTCTCTGATGAAGTTGTTGATCTATTTACCCACTTTGCCTGTTATCCCCATATGTCTCATTTTATGTGCTATTATATTGTACCATGATCACATTTGTCGAACTCTTTAGCAAAATCTGTGTATACGACATCGTAGTTTTGATTACTTTCACGTGCGGCTATGATATTGTTGATATTGTTATAGTGCTCTGTTAGTTGTGATGGACACGATCTTCCTGATTGGAATCCGTGCTAGTCAGTGGCGACCTACATTTTTGGGACCCTGAAGCTTGAACTGTTATGGGGGCCCCTTCGCAACCAGCAACAATAGGGCAACATCCAACAAGGTTCAAAGGGCCTTGCTGCCCTTGCAAGGACCTCGAGGCCCAAATGGCGGAGAACGGGGTGGTGGGGTGGTGTCCTTGAAAATGGGCCATACAGTGAGCCCCTTCCCACCAGCAACGAGGTCTGGGTAACCGCGCGGTTAGGTATGCGCGGAAAAAAGTATTGGTTCATTCTCTAATAGAGAGGTAGAAGGTCATCAGAGGGGGCTCGTTAGGATAAAGAGGTGAAAATCTGATTTTTGGTGTTAAAATGCACAAGCGAGACGAGTGCAGCCTGAATTGAGAATTCAGATGTCTTTTTATGGTTCCGATTGGCTCTAGCCTAAGGGCTGAGCTATAGAACTATTAAGCCGTGCACCAACGAAGGATTCGAGGATCCAGCTGCCAAAATGTAGACTATGAATAGATTCTGGCGAGCTCAGCGAGCCCATACAGCTGGGGGTTCGGGCGCTGCAAGCCCCCGAGAAAATTTTGAAATTTGACCAATTACAGGGGCATTTTGAGGCTATGTGAAATGGGTATTAGAGCATATTCTAAGGTCAATATTAAGTACTTCAACCCATTGGCTTATGATTCTATCACTAAAATAGCCTTATTTTAATAACAAACACTTAAAAAAACTCCATCGATTTTGTTGAAAAATTCACTCATTAAAAAAAAAGTTGCTTCAGGGCCCCTCCTGGATTAGGGGCCCTCAAGCTTAAGCTTCATTAGTTTCATAGTAGATCCGCCACTGGTGCTAGTTCTCATTGAATCTTTCCTGTAATTCCAAAAAGCCATAGATTTTCTCTCTGACTATTCTTTAAAATGTATTTTGGTGAGGTTTTGTTACTCAGGTATTTCCTACCCCATCCCACTGAATTCTACTGAACCGCTACGTAGCTTTTACAAATGCCTGTCTTATAAAACACCGACAGTTGACTGGAGTGAGGCACTACCATCAATGGGGCCTGCCATATGATCAGGACAGAATAGAATTTGAACGCAGAGTTCAATGAATGAAGAATTTGACTTTAAATTCTTTTTCATCATCACTAGTGGCTATGTGCTGTTTCTGAAATGAAAGAAGTAGGAATTCAACTCTTGTTGCTCCTAGTCACAACAGTACAGTTGAGCTTTCTTTTTCATCACTGAATAGAATTTTTTGTTTTGAAAGAAGTCGCCTTCTGCTTGATCATGTGAGTGAAATAATGAGTATATCAAATGAAGGATTGAACGCACCGGGCACATGAAAAGTCACCAAAGATGAACGCACTACATTCGAGAAGCTCATAAAGAGAGTTTCGCAAAATTACAAAAAGCCAAGAAGGATGTAGCTGTAGTACTTCATAGAAGGCCTGAGTAGCCAACTTTAATTTGTGTGATGATTTTGAAACTGAGTTAAATCTAATAAAATGGTCGTGAAACATTTTTCAGTATTTACTCTGGTGTCTCATCCATCGACCCTCACCCGCTTTGAAAATTCGAAAAACCCTTCCAATTTCAATTCCTGGATAAAACACTGTGACACTAGTCTATAGTTCTTTGCTTGATAATATCCCTTCTTTTATATATGGAGACAATGTTCCCTATTTTTAGGATGCTCGGTACTTCCCCTGTGTCCAGGGATCTTCTCCATATCGAATATAGGGGTGTAGCTATTTCATTCTTATAGTTATTAATCAATAAAGTGTTCCATTTGTCCGGACCCACAACTGAATATGATTTCATTTGTCCTATAGCTCGCGCTATATCTTCTGGGGTAAAACCAAAATCAGTTATACACTCTCCTTGTAATTTCTCTTCAAAGAGTGCATCTCTGTAAGGTACCACTTTGTCACTTTTTGGTGTATTGAAAACTGATTCTTACTGAGCTCTCAATATTTCAGATATTTCTTTCAAATCGTCGGTTACTTCATTAGTTTCTTTCCTTAAGGGCCCGATAATGACGCGCGTTCTTGTTTTTCCCTTTCGCAAAGCCAAAAAAGTATTTTGGGTTTACCTTTATTTCTTCTACAGCATCTTCCTCTTCCCTCTCTGTATGGCCCTTAATTGGGCTTGTGTTTCCCTATCGATACTCTCCAGTTTTTCTTGTATCACTTTTCCGTTATTGTTTTCTGTACACTTAATTAACTTTGCAGCTATTCCCCTTCTTTTGTAGAATATATATATATGAAAATTATTTCACGAAAGTAACACGTGAAAAATATTTATGATGAATAAAACCACGAAGGAAAGGAAACACAAAACGGTGCTCAAGCGCTTTCGTCTAATGACATCCTCAGGAACACTGAAATACATAAAAGGTTACGGCCTATATATAGGTTACAGAAAGAAAAAAAATATATATATAATAAAATAAATAACATACATACACACAAACATATATACACATATATATATATATACATACATATCTACACATACATATATATATATATATATGCAATAAACGGAGAAGTAAAAATAAAACTTAAAAATTAAGGATTAGAGGATTAACAAAGAGGCATATCGATTTTTAGCACAAGATCAAATGAGTTATAAAAATAATACAAATTTATACTGGAGATACGCCCGGGTTTTAACACTTTGCCTTTTTAGAGTCAAGTTTCGATATATATAAAATAAATTGAAGATTAAAAGTTAATAAAGTAGCTTACAAGTTTACCAAAGATTTAGCGTCCTACCCTTTTTATCTAGATTTGTTTTGAAGGAATTCAAAACAACAGGATCGAGTTGAAAAAGACCTTTGCTTATGTTGAAGTTATTTGAAAGTTGAATAATGGCAGACTCAAGAATATTTCTATTGACAATGTTGCTCGAATGAAATAAAACTGAAGCATTATTCCAATCAATACAGTGGGATAACTCTGACAAATGGACAAAAAGAGCACTGGACAACTGTCCTGTTCTGACGGAATATTGATGCTGTTTTATACGTGTGTGCAAATCCTTTCCCGTCTGACCTATGTAAAAGGAATCACATTGTTTACACCCAATTTTATAGATAATGCCTGAATTATTGGTAGGGCTATTTTTCACTATGATATTTTTCACAATATTGTTATATGAAAATACTACATTAATATCCAAAAGTTTAAGTACATTAGCAATGCCTAAAAAGCCCGGGAAAAATGGAAGTACTAAAATATTTTTTGACAAAGTACGAGTGTTATTATTGACACGATAGAAAGTTCGTTTTGCCTTGTTGAGACAAGATTCCATAAACGCAGATGGGTAACACAGATCACTTCCAATACCGTTGATTTTTTCCAATTCGGCATCGATGTATTCCGGACTGGCGATCCTAAGGGCGCGGAGAAACATTGATGAAAAAATGGCCTTCTTAGTGGGGGTGTCATGTCCCGAGTAAAAGTGTACGTAGGACAAGTTGTTTGTTGTTTTCCGATAGATACTAAACTTAAAACCTGGGCTTTCCCTATGTACACGCACATCCAAAAATGGGATTGACTTGTCTTGTTCCACTTCTAAAGTAAACTTAATGGAGGGGACTTGATCATTTAACTGAAGGAGGAAGTTATCCAGGTCACGATTCATGGGCCAGATACACAAAATATCGTCGACGTACCGCAACCAAGGGATGCCAACCCTCAGGATTCTCGGAATGTAAGTAATTTCGAAAAACTCCATATAAATATTGGAGAGGAGGGGCGATAAGGGGTTGCCCATGGCCATCCCAAACACTTGTTGATAATACTCGTTATTGAAAGTGAATTTACAGTCTTTAATGCAAAGCTTAATAAGTTCCAAAACAATGTGTGAAGGTAGTGGCAGGTCATACTTATGTAATTCTTGGGAGAGAAAGTCAAGCATATCATCAATCGGCACTTTTGTAAACAATGAACAAACATCAAAACTGATCAATCTATCGTTAGTTTCAGTACGTGCATTATTCAATTTTTCAGTAAGATCCATGGAATTTTTTACATGTGAATCAGAGATAGTTCCGAGAATGGGGACAAGACTTTGACAAGCCATTTGGAGAGTTTATAAGTAATAGAGCCCACCGAGCTAATAATAGGGCGCATAGGGTTGCCAGGTTTGTGGGTTTTAATAAGACCGTAAAGGTAGGGCAGAGAAGGTGAGGTGGACATGAAAAGCGGAATTAAGTCCTTATGATCTTTGTGAATGCGTTTCAAGCCACTATTAAATGATTTGATGACGTCATCCTGCGGGTTCTTCCTAAGTTTGCTGTATGTGGCGGGGTCCTGGAGAAGCTCGTTCATCTTTCCGATGTAGTCCACTTTGTCCATAATAACTATGGTGTTAGCCTTGTCTGCTTTAGTAATATGGAGCTCCCCATCTTTTTTTAATTGTGAGAGGCCATCGCAAAACCGTTTAGGAAAGTTATCTTCGTAATTACCATTCGCCGCACTATAAACGAGGCCTTTAACTATGTTAAACAGATTACACTGTTTTTCAAAACACGCGAGACTGTAACAAATTTGTAAAGCCGAAGGTTTTTTAACAATAAAAAAGGACATACCATATCCAAGGGCACTTTTTGCATCGTCACTAATGTTTTTCGAAGAAAGGTTCAAAACACACTTTGAGCTTGCTTTTTTACTCCACTGACTATTTCGAATGAGACTTTTAATTTTCCGATCCAAAATGTTACGAAGTGAAGTAGTTCTCCGACGCAACTCGTTGTAAATTTCATCAAACAAAGGTTGGATCCACGGTTGGGGAATAACGGTTACAAAATTATGTTTGGCGATGTTTAAGTTTTTGAAGGCGGACCACTCATTTTGTCTGGTGACTTCAATATGTTTCTTTAAAATTAATCTGCTGAAGTTGTTGAACGGATGGTCGTCAATTTGTCTAAGGCGAATCGGAAGCAGGGATTTGGGAAGAACTTGCTCCTCTAGACAGTTAGTAAGAAACTTTCGTCGGATACGAATTGCATGCCCCTTCATTAATGTAGAAGAAAACACGGACACAAACGGAGACAAGAGAGGGAACAGCAAGCCGAAGGAATGCGTGGTGTTCATTATATGAAAATTATTTCACGAAAGTAACACGTGAAAAATATTTATGATGAATAAAACCACGAAGGAAAGGAAACACAAAACGGTACTCAAGCGCTTTCGTCTAATGACATCCTCAGGAACACTGAAATACATAAAAGGTTACGGCCTATATATAGGTTACAGAAAGAAAAAAAATAAAAAAAGAAAAAAAATATAAATAAATAACATACATACACACAAACATATATACATATATATCTACACACATACACACATATATATATATATATATATGCAATAAACGGAGATGCCGAATTGGAAAAAATCAACGGTATTGGAAGTGATCTGTGTTACCCATCTGCGTTTATGGAATCTTGTCTCAACAAGGCAAAACGAACTTTCTATCTTGTCAATAATAACACTCGTACTTTGTCAAAAAATATTTTAGTACTTCCATTTTTCCCAGGCTTTTTAGGCATTGCTAATGTACTTAAACTTTTGGATATTAATGTAGTATTTTCATATAACAATATTGTGAAAAATATCATAGTAAAAAATAGCCCTACCAATAATTCAGGCATTATCTATAAAATTGGGTGTAAACAATGTGATTCCTTTTACATAGGTCAGACGGGAAAGGATTTGCACACACGTATAAAACAGCATCAATATTCCGTCAGAACAGGACAGTTGTCCAGTGCTCTTTTTGTCCATTTGTCAGAGTTATCCCACTGTATTGATTGGAATAATGCTTCAGTTTTATTTCATTCGAGCAACATTGTCAATAGAAATATTCTTGACTCTGCCATTATTCAACTTTCAAATAACTTCAACATAAGCAAAGGTCTTTTTCAACTCGATCCTGTTGTTTGAATTCCTTCAAAACAAATCTAGATAAAAAGGGTAGGACGCTAAATCTTTGGTAAACTTGTAAGCTACTTTATTAACTTTTAATCTTCAATTTATTTTTATATATATGAAACTTGACTCTAAAAAGGCAAAGTGTTAAACCCGGGCGTATCTCCAGTATAAATTTGTATTATTTTTATAACTCATTTGATCTTGTGCTAAAAATCGATATGCCTCTTTGTTAATCCTCTCATCCTTAATTTTTAAGTTTTATTTTTACTTCTCCGTTTATTGCATATATATATATATATATATATATATATGTGTATGTGTGTAGATATGTATGTATATATATATATGTATATATGTTTGTGTGTATGTATGTTATTTATTTATATTTTTTTTTTATTTTTTTTTTTTTTTGTAACCTATATATAGGCCGTAACCTTTTATGTATTTCAGTGTTCCTGAGGATGTCATTAGACGAAAGCGCTTGAGCACCGTTTTGTGTTTCCTTTCCTTCGTGGTTTTATTCATCATATATATATATATATATATATATATATATATTAGGGTGTGTCACTTTTGGACTTTTTTTGAAAAGTTATGGTGCTTACCTTTTATATTGTGACAAATTGACCAAAAACCATGAATAAACAAAAAAAAAAGACAATCGGGTAGTATTTAGGGTTCCCGCCCTCCATTTGAAAAATAAGCCCCCTATTCACACAAAAAATGGTGATTTTTGGATATTTTTTGTCATAGTTTCCTTACTAATCATCGTATTTAAAATATTTTGCTACCAAAATGTGGAGAATAATAATGCGCTTCAATCTGAATAGTTTTTATTAACCTTTGAGTTAAATTTATTAAATTTTTTATAGCTTTTTGGTCATTTTGATTCATTTTCTAAGAGAAAAATGCTGCTGTTTTTTATCTTTGGAAGATCTGAACTGCAATAAAATATTATCTTATATACTTTGGATGTCACCGCCATCCATAGAGCATCATCCCAATGCTGCTCTGCGGCGATAGGCTTTGAAAATTTAAATCAAAAAAGCAGATGGGCTTAAATGAGCAACACTTTTGTGGTTTAGAGATTCAAAGTGGGAACAACTTTGCACATGTTTAGTAGATTAAAATTAGTAAATTTTGCAAAAAAAAAAATGACAACTGTAGACTTAAATTTTTATTAATCTAAAAAAATATGGAAAGCCCCATCGTTTTTTTAATTTTTTATTATGAAATACAAACACAAAACAATTTTAATCAAATAGAAACAAAGTGCTATTCTCGAAATTATAATGAAAAATTGTAAATGAAATGAAATTATAAATGGAAAGAAATTACAAATTCAAGAGACCTTGTTTGGAAAACTTTGGGAAAACACGCCTGTTTTCCTCTACAACTTGAAGCAATGCCTGAAATTCATCTTCATCCCTACATGAGCCATGAAGTATATAAGTATTGCCAATCGATCCTGCTTTCCTCTTGAAACATTCAGTACCATTTTGCTGTCCCAGTGGACTACACAATATTGAGGTGGGTTGAACAACTCTTTAATAGTGTCAGCAGTAGCTTTCCCCGACTTCTTCGCAGCTCGCGCAGAAGTACTTTTCGATAATGACATCTCTTTTAAAGCTAACCCACATTCAGCTGCTACCACAGATGCAAATGTCGAGCGTTGTCCCAATGATAGTCCTAAACGATCAGTTGTATTAGATATTAATGTTGACTGTAGTAACTTAGGATGTTTTGATGGGCCTGGGCTCGGCGTAAAATCATCTTCACCATTACTTGAGTCCACTAACTTGCCTTCAGATGATTCAAGTTTGTGTGTCTCTTCTTCTAATGCCTTTCGCTTTTTCTTTCAATTTTCTTCGTTCTTCACCTTCTATTCTAGCAGTCTTTTTGGTCAGTTTGGCTACATAAGCTTCATCGATCGGACCCAAAGAATATATTCTAGCACTTCGTTGATCTTCCAAAAAGCGAAGATCCTCATTCTTCTGTTGTATAGTTCTCAATGTATCATTTTGGATCTCATTACATACATTTTCAGTTGATATATCAAATAAGTTATCTAAACGAGAGAGAAAAGATGTTTTTTGGGTTTCATAACATTTCTTCTTTATATTTTTACCCAACTTCTCATGCTCTTTTATCAAATCCCACATTTTTTGGGTCTTTTCTGCTTTCTAACGGATTTTGATGGTATGCCAGCCATAATCCACACATTTTCTACTTTATCTAATACTCTCAAAATATTTTCTTCCTTTGACACATTGTCGCTTTCATTTGATCCCTTCTCAAGAAGAAAAAGTGACTGAGAATTTCACTATTCGTTGGAAGCATGCTTCCTTCTCTTGCGCATATGTTTTCCACTAACTTTCCCAATAAAGAATCATATTTTCTTAGGTATGTTCTTAATATTGGCTTACTGTTAGCCATGACTACTGACTAATTTTAATAAACTATGAAATTAAGCAAATCTATAATAGAATTCTGAAAGAAAAGCAAATTTGTCATACATTTGGTTATATTTGCATACTTTCTGTAGATAAAACCTGGAAATACTGTAAATAAATGTCATAGAAATGAAAACAGAGGGAAAAATTTCATAAGGTCCACTCAAATATCAGCACCGTATACAAATAAAATAGTTTTAAAACGTTCACAATAAGAGGATACTGTTATTGTCTACATTTTGGTAGCAAAAGTTTTTAAATACGATGATTAGTAAGGAAACTATGACCAAAAATATCTCCAAAAATCAACATTTTTTGTGTGAATAGGGGCTTATTTTTCAAATGGGGGGACGGGGACCCTAAATATTACCCGATTGTCATTTTTTGGTTTATTCCTGGTGTTTGGTCAATTTGTCACAATATAAGAGGTAAGCACCATAACTTTTAAAAAAAGTCCAAAAGTGACACACCCTAATATATATATATATATATAATATATATAATATATATATATATATATATACAGTATATATATATATATATATATATATATATATATATATATATATATATATATATATATATATACATATATATATATATATATATATATATATATATATATATATATATATATAATATATATATATATATTTTTTATATTATAATTATATATATATATATATATATATATATAATATATATATATATATATATATATTAAAAGAGCATCATCAGATTAAAATTTGTAAGTCCAAAGTCTCACAAATATGTACTACAACTCATGATTCAGCACTTTCAAGTTTATTTCCAAACCTTTTATTAAGTTTGAATTCAATATCATAGTTTGATAATTCTAGGCAACAAAGATTTTGTTACAGAAGACCAAATAGGTGCTCCTAGCTAATTTCGGTATGCTGATTTCAAATCTATAATTAGATTTTTTCTATCACGTCTAGATTTTGTGTAAAATGCAAATCACTTTTAGTAAAATTTTCTACCACGTCCAGATTTTGGTTTTAATCGGCTTAATGCCAGTAATATGAAACTTGCTTTTCAAGGTTAAAGCAATTTTTTTTGCCAACTATATACAAATTCGAACAATTTTGATAAATAAAATTTATCCCGGGTTGGCAACACTGAGTCAAGAGCATAATAACGGGCAACGGCCCAACGGTCAGTCGCTACGTGACAGTCAAGCAGAACGGTTGTTGAAGCTCTCTGCTGATGAGCAAGTGACAGGTTGTGGTGACTTGTGTGTTTTTATAGCATTTGTTTTGTACTACGGTGTGTATTTCTTTTTATTTTGCACATCGTAATAATTACTTTCTACGTTTTTTCAGATATTGTATGGTAATTCAAAGTGGCATCAAATAGACGTGCTTGTGTAAATCACCCAGACAACTTCTGCTTTGTCTGTGGACAAAATACACCTAAGCCACAACGTAGAAACATAACAACAAAGGTTAAACTTGCCTACAAGTGTTATTTTGACTGTAAGTTAGGAGACCAACAGAGGGACTGAGCACCACATATTTGCTGTGCACAGTGCAATGCAATGTTAATAGCTTGGATGAATGGTAAAAGAAAAGCTATGCCGTTCTCAGTCCCCATGGTTTGGCGTGAGCCGAAAAATCACTTCAATGATTGTTATTTTTGTTTGACAAAGATTGCTGGTTTCACAAAGAAAAACAAATCAAAGATCACGTACCCAAACTGCGAATCAGCAATGAAACCAGTACCACATGATGAAACAAATCCACCACCAGTTCCACCAGCAACGATAACAGACAGCAGTTCATCTGAAGATTCTGCTAGTGATATAGAAACAGGGAAAGATGGCATATATGTTCCAGATGCAAATATTTCCCCACATTTGTTAAGTCAAGCGGAGTTAAATGACTTAGTGCGCGATTTGGAATTACCAAAAGAAAAGGCAGAGTTGCTTGGTTCAAGACTTCAAGAATTTAATCTTCTCCAACCAAACACCAAAGTTTCCCATTTCCGCCATCGCCATTTGCAGTTTTCATCATTTTACTTACAGGAAGAAAACGTTTGTTTCTGCCACGATATCAGTGGTCTGATGCAAGGGATTGGCTGTCGCTATGATCCAAAAGAATGGAGACTGTTCATTGACTCTAGTAAAGCTAGCCTTAAAGCTGTATTACTGCACAACGGCAATGAAAAACCTTCAATACCTGTAGCACATGCCACTGGCCTTAATGAGACTTATGAATCGATGAAACTGCTGCTAAGACTCATCAAATATAAGGACCACACATGGAATATTTGTGGCGACCTTAAAGTTGTATCATTACTTCTTGGGTTACAGTTGGGCTACACAAAGCATATGTGCTTTTTGTGTCTATGGAACAGCAGAGATGACAAGAACCACTACAAAAAACATGATTGGCCATCTAGAACTGAACATGTTGTTGGTAAATACAATGTGAAACACCCAGCACTTATTGACCCTCAGAAAGTACATCTTCCACCACTTCACATTAAACTTGGCCTTATGAAAAATTTCGTGAAGGGTATGGATCATCAAGGTAGTGGTTTCCAATATTTAAAGGATAAATTCAAAGGAATATTGACAGATGCTAAGCTAGAAGCTGGAGTTTTCACTGGACCACAGATCCGCAGTGTCATCCACGACTCATCGTTTCCATCTAACCTAAATGAGAATGAACTAGGAGCATGGACATCTTTCGTTGAAGTTGTCAAAAATTTTCTTGGAAACCACAAAGCTGAAAACCACCGTAAACTCGTAGAAAACATGCTTAAATCTTATGAAATAATGGGATGCAGAATGTCTTTGAAAATTCATTTTTTACATTCTCATCTTGACTTCTTCCCGGCCAACCTTGGGGCTGTAAGTGACGAGCATGGTGAGCGCTTCCACCAACAGATCTCAGTTATGGAAAACAGATACCAAGGTAATTTCAACCCACATATGATGGGAGATTATTGTTGGTTCCTGCAGAAGGAGAGCTCGTCATCCTACAAGCGACAAAGGAAGAGGACACACCAAAGTTTCACTTAAGAACAGGAATTTGCCTTTCAGTAGTAACAACAAAATACTAACGCGCTTTGGGTGGATGGTTGGGCGCAGGGGTGGTAACTCCGCCAGCGGAATTCCGCTGTCTGTCTTAAGCCAGAATAAAGGAGGAAAGACATCCCTGTTCACTAATTATTTAAGTATGCTTAACATAAAACGTGGCACGGAAAAGTAGCTTAGACGGCTTTCGTAATAGAAGCGGGTGAGAAAAAAAATGAAAAATAGGGGTTTTCGGTTACACAAAATCTGGACGTGATAGAGAAATTTTGATATCAGATCTGAAATCAGCATCAGCGCTTTAGTAGGAATCAGTAGTTCACGTGTCTGTAACAAAAAAAAGTTGAAATTTGTTGCCTAGTGATAATAGACCAGTCCACGCCAGCACCCGTAGCTCACTGGGTAACATCATTTCTTTATAAATGAAATAAAAAACACAGGTCGAGGGTTTGAATCCCAATGGTAATTATGGAAAATTTGGGAGTACCGAAATGGAAGACCCACCTAATCTTGGATAAGCCATATTGACATTAAAATAAATAATAATAATAAAAAATAACTCAGAAGGAGAACATGAACTCTTGCTGAGAAAAATTAAATAAACACCAACGAAAAAACAAATATGGGATGAAAAGAAAAAGATCCCATGGCTAGAAATAGCAACACGGTTTTAAGAAGAAGAAGAAAAAGATCGGGATAAGCAGAATAACAGGGCGAGAAGCTGAATAAGCATAAGCTGATTAAGCATATCGACAGCGACGGAAAAAGCCGGAATAAAAATGTTTTACTGGTGTTAAGAGATAAAAATTTATAACAGTTTCAAGGTAAGAAGTTCATAAATTTCCCTCGGTTATTAAATTTAGGTTAAATAAGCTGACATTTCAGCTGTAATTGTTTAACAAAAGTGTATGGAAGTCCTGTTTATGGACACATAGTTAGGCTAGTTCATCTTTGGCCTAGGTCTTCCAACTCCAACGTAGCCTAGGTTGTGTTTAGGCTAATCTGGTTGGAGCAGGACCTATTTTTTCCATATATAAATGGTGGCCCGTGTCAGGGAAGGGTTATTTGCTGTGAAAACCTTAACCTTGAATAAAATAAAATAAAATAAATTAAAATAAAAAAATAATAAAATTACGCCTTATAAAACATTTTGACATCTGAACAGAATATTTTTGAAATAGATTCTCACATAAATGAATTATATGCTGCTTTAGATAATCTACCAAATAATTTAGAGGCTACAAATCAAAGTTTGATTGAGGCCTTCAGAAATGTATCCATTTCTAATGATGACAATAAACAACTAAAAGCCAAATTACCAACATTACAAGTACCAATATTTGAGGGTGATCGAACAAAATTTCAGTCTTTTCTAGAAAAATTTGATAGTTTAATTGGTAACAAAGATTATATATCTGATGTTGACAAATTCAGTTATCTCTTTATTTATTTAAAGGGTCCAGCCCTAAAACTGGTTGATGCCTTACCGGCAATTGGCAGTTCATATAAAATAGCTCTCAAATTACTAGAAAGAAATTTCCTAAATAAAAAAGAAATAGTAAATGATTTGGCAATAAAATTTAAAAATATAAAACCAGCCAAGGATAACCATCAGGATCTGTACAATTTCTATTGTGAAATTGAATGCATGTTAGGTCATCTACAAAATAATGATATAGATCTAGAGAAATCAGCATGGTTTATCCAAGCCATAATATTTGATTGTTTACCTACCCAAATTAGGGATATTTTCCAAAGAATAACGGGAAATACATACCCTACCCTTGATGAAATAAGGAATGAATTTCCAAATGTTTTGTCAATGTACAAATCTTCAAAGATAGATTCACAAATAAAGATAGATTCACAAATAAAGATTGATTCACAAACAAAGAGAATACAAACAAACCAAACCACAACCAAAAAAAGACAAATCAGAACAAAAAGTGATAGGTCTAACTCCTACACTACGAAATTTTAATGTTACGACAGAATTTGTACGTAAGTGTAAATTTTGTTCAGCCGATGATCACTATAGCACACGATGTACTAAATATGTAGACTTAGAATCCCGGATAAATAGGTGTTCTCAGTTAAACCTTTGTACTAAATGCACAGGAGCAGGACATACTAACAAAGACTGCAAAACAAAAATAAGATTCAAATGTGTTAATTGTGGAAGTATAAATCATGTCTCTTGTCTTTGTGATTCATTTAAAAATTCAAATAAACAAAACCTAAAGAAAAATGAAAAAACATTTAATGGACATATATCAATAAATAATGTCAATAAAAATTCTAGTGTACTCCTACCTACAATAACCTTAGATTTAAAAAATAAAGAAGGTGGGACAACTCCTATAAGATGTCTAATAGATTCTTGTTCCCAACAAACATTTGTAGATCAATCATTAGTTAATCAATTAGGCCTACAAACTCATAAAAATGAACAAGAATTATGTATAACATCATTTGTCAAAGAAAATGAACAGAAAGAAAAATATAATACAGTCAATTTAGATCTAGATATACCCACACAGAATAAAACAACAAACATAGAAGCAGTAGTCATTGAACAAGTTGGTCAAAAAAATTTAAAATACCAAATTTAAAAGAAGTAATACAACAACTTAAAAAGCAATATAAAATTGCAGATAGAAATTTAAATGATGATATAATAGATAATGTTCAAATGTTAATTGGAGCTGATTATATTCACTTAATTCAGAAGGGCATAGTCAGAATAGGAGATGGGATTGCTCTAGATACTCACTGGGGTATAGCTCCACTGGGACACATAGATAATTATAAAATAACACTGAAAAATAAAAATATATGACTAACAAACTTGCCCTATTATGACAAGGTCTTACACAACTCAAATAATGACATAAATACTGAAATATTAAATAAATCATTAACAACTGAAGAATTAGATAAAGGTGTACAACAGCTCTGTCTATTAGAGTCAGTGGGGGTGCAAGATGGTGATCATACAGATGAAAATCAATTAATGGCTGAAAATTTTGAAAACACCATCATGTATGAAAATGGCCATTATTCAATTGAACTACCTTGGAAGATCAATAGTCCAAAATTAAATGATAATCTAAAGGTAGCTAAAGGTCATCTCTATAATTTGATGAGAAGATTAAAAAATGATAAGAGAATTAAAATGTATGATGATGTTTTCAAGGACCAGTTAGAAAAAGGCTTCATTGAAGAAGTTAAAGATCACCCCTTTAAAAAAGACAACTGCCATTATCTTACTCACACAGGAGTCTATAGAAAGGATGCACCCACAACAAAACTTAGAGTTGTGTATAACTGTAGTCTTAAAGATGGCAATAAGCATAGCTTGAATGACTGTCTCATAGAGGGGCCTAATCTTATTTCAGACCTTGTAAAAATCCTTCTAAGATTTAGATTAGATGACTATGCAGTTCAAAGTGATATAAGCAAAGCTTTTTTGAGAATTCATCTGAAAAATAACTATGACAAAGATCAACTAAGATTCTTGTGGTTTAATGATCCATATGACTTAAATAAGGGGTTTAAAACATTTAAATTTAATGTGGTTTTGTTTGGAGCAAATGCAAGTCCTAGTTTACTGGCTTTAACCATCAACATCACTTAAATTTGTATGATGAAAATGATTTAACTGTTCAGTTCTTGAAAGATCACTTCTATGTAGATAACCTTGTAGGATCAACCAAAACAGAGTCGGAATTAAATGAAGTTTACATAAAAGCAGATAAAATAATGAAAGAAGGTAATTTTGAATTAAGAGAGTGGATCACAAATAACACTGGGCAACACGTATTTTATTGAATGATATCTGACACTTGATTCTAGGTAATTTGGGTGCGCTGAATACGAATTTCAACTCGGTTTGGCTCTATCAGGTCCTGATTCTTGTCGACAGCCTATGTGCCATTTTCCAGATTTTTCAAATTAGGACTAAAAAATTAAGTCATGTGTTAAATTTTTTTTTCAAGTTTCATGAATACAAGCAGTTCAAACTACAGTAAAATTACATTATAACGATAGAAATGACTTAAAATAAAAAAACAAACAGATATGAAGCTTTCACTGTGGCAAAAATTTTCTTTTGTAAGACTTTCTAGCGTATTTGCTTGTTGATGGCAGGTCTCTTTTCAAGCACCAGCAGTAATCAGCCATCATGTGGGAATCCCAGCGGCCTTGGTACCGTTCCTCCATAATTTTTATATCTTGGTGGAATCTCTCCCCTTGTTCGTCACTTACATCACCTAAATTACTTGGAAATTGGTCAAGATGGCTATTCAAAAAATGCATTTTTATGCTCATATTGCAACCTAACTCTTTGTAGTCCCTTAAGTTTTTTTACGATTTCTTCGTAGTTATCTGCCCTATAATTGCCTAAAAAGTTTTCTATCAAGTCCACGAATGAGAACCAGCCATTTTTTTCGCGTTCATTCATGACATTAGGAAAATTGCTGTCTTTAATCATTGTTCTTATTTGTGGACCGTCGAAAATTCCCGCCTTGATTTTTTCATAACTTAAACTTGGAAATTTTGAAGTTATGTATTTGAAACACTCACCGTTCGTATCTAAAGCTTTTACATATTGTTTAATGAGGCCTAGTTTTATATGCAGAGGAGGAAATATGATTTTATCTCTGCTCACTAAAGGTGGATTAATTACGTTTTTTTCTCCGACAGTAAGTGATGTTCGTGCTGGCCAGATTTGTTTGAAATAATGTTCTTCCTTGGCTCTGCTGTCCCATAAGCAAAGGAAGCAGGGATATTTAGTATACCCTCCTTGTTGTCCTAGCAGAAAATGAACCATTTTTAAGTCAACACATATGATCCACTTGTGCTCCCTATATTTGATAAGATTTAAAACCTTTTCTATATGTTCATACTTTTCTTTTAATTTTGTTGAGTGCCCAATCGGTATCGAGCCGTATAGATTGCCATTATGCAACAACACACACTTAAGACTTCTTTTCGAACTGTCTAAAAACAAGCGCCAATCATTTGCATCGTAAGACTCAACCCCCATCTTCTTTAACAAACCAACTATGTCGCAGCAATATACTAAACTATCCTCTGTTCTAAAATATTTAACAAGTTCTTCTTCTCTTTTTCTGTAAAATGAAATGTATGTGTTTGAAGTAAGCAAGTTTTTCTCTTTAAGTCTTGAAGCTAAAATTTCCGCAGCCTTTTTTGGCAAATTTAGATCCCTTACAAGATCATTCAACTCGGCCTGGTTAAACTTTTGCGGATCGTTTTGACTTTCAAATACGCTGGGGTCAAAATCGGTGTCTGACTCCTCAAAGTGCATAACAATATTTTCAGGAACATCTTCAACTAATTCTTGAGTTGGCAGACCCTTAAATTTTGGAATGGGGATCTCATTTGAATGTAGCACAGGTCGTATCGCGGTGTCAAAATTTGGGTACTCGATACAATGTTTATTTTTCTTAGTGAAGCCCGAAGTCTTGACAAAGCAAAGGTAGCAATCGGTCTCGTGGTTAGTAGGCTCTCGCCACACCTGATATGGAAAAAAAATTGTAAAGCGTTAACAAAAGCGACGAGAGACTTGTTTTTATGAATTTTATCAAAAGTTATCACCCAAACATTTAACATTTCTATGTGTTTCAACCTTATGCAATATTTGAGATTCTTATAAACATTTTCTGTAAATTTTTGTTTATGTACCTAAGTTACAATTACATTTAGGTAAGTTACAGTATGCTAGTGATTAAATTACGTAGTTTTATGAAATCATAAACTTACCATCGGAACTCCAAAAGGTATTTTTGAATCCGAACCCTTCGTCCAATGTCGCAGTCTTTCAATGCATATAGTGCAGGCTTTATGTGGAGCCCACGATTTATCTTGGTCCCCCAGTTTTATGCCAAAATAAGCTAAGTAAGCTCTTTTTACGAAGTCAGTTATATTTGCTCATTGATGTGGAAGTGTAAAATTTCCACATATATAACAGAAGGAATCAGGGTTGTTTTTACATTTGAACTTTCTAGTGCTTGATGACATATTGCTTGACTGTTCTGCCAATTTGTAAAGGTATTTAAAGCCCTTAATTCATATAAATTTAAGAAAATCTGAAATATAAACACAAAATTAGTTTAAATAGGTACTTATTATGAAATAGGTACTTACAATCTATGAAATTAAACTAGAAACACGGATGAGTAGGTACAATATAAATTACGTCTAATTAAATCAACTATATTAAATCACGATGACAAAATTACTCACTAAATCATATGCCAATTCAAAATTATGTTAATGCCCAAACTTAATTAACTAACTCGACTGACTGACTGACTGACTGATTGAATTGACTGATTAACTCTGGAAACGAGTCGCTTTTATATATTTTAGTTGTCCCTCTAGAATACTCTACAGAGAACAGGAACGCTCGAGAAAATTTTAGAATTCTATGATATTTTTAGCTTAATTTACTAATATTAAAATGGGTTAAAAATGACAAAATTAAAAATATTTTTAGGGTGTTACATATAAAAATATACATAATACAACAATACCATAACAATAGGTACAAATACCTAGATAAAAACCTAGTTGCATAATGTGTAACTGCAAAAAGACAGCGAGTATTGAGAAAAAAACCTTTTTATGAATACGACGAAAGAGGAGGGGTGTTGAGCAAAATCAGGACCTGATAGAGCAAAACCGAGTAAAAATTCGTGCTCAGCGCACCCAAATTACCTAGAACTAACTGTCAAATCTAATTCAAAGACAAAAAGTTGAAATTTGTTCCCCAGTGTAATGAGAGACTAAATCAAAAAATAAAATCAGAAGACAAAGGATTAACAGAACAAAATAACAGGGTGAAAACATTAGGCATGATCTGGGATTTGAACTCAGATTCTAAAGTTCATGATTCACTCTGCACAAAAGGCTACACCTTAGATACAACAGCTAACACAAAAAGAAAGATCTTATCCGAAAGTTCAAAAATATTTGATCCTATGGGTTTACTCCTTCCTTCTACTATCAGATCCAGGGTTCTTTTACAAGAATTTTGGAAACAGAAACTAGACTGGGATGATCCTATAACCAATAAACAACAAGATAGCTGGAAAAGGTTAGCTAAAGATCTCAATAAATTACAAAACATAAATATTCCCAGAGTTTGTGGACACAGATACACCTCAAACCTTGCATGTATTTGGTGATGCCAGTGAAAAGGTGTATGGCTGTTGCGCTTACCTTGTAGGTGAGGATGGCAGCCATTTGATCTATGCCAAGGGGAAAGTAACACCCTTAAAACAAAAGAAAACTATTCCTCAGCTTGAACTACTTGCGGGTTATCTAGCTGTAAAAATAACAGTATTTCTCCATGAAGTCTATTATGATGTAAAC
Organism: Bathynomus jamesi; assembly: GCA_023014485.1. Lineage (NCBI taxonomy): Eukaryota > Metazoa > Arthropoda > Malacostraca > Isopoda > Cirolanidae > Bathynomus > Bathynomus jamesi. The sequence continues at coordinate 672,415 of JAJOZX010001131.1, read as the reverse complement.
ATCACAACTACATATATTTGGCTTGATAGTCAAATCTGCTTGGCATGGATCAACTCTGATGAGTTAAACTCAAAAAACATCTTTGTCCGTAACAGATTAAGAGACATAAAAGAAGCTAGACAAAATTTGGACATAACCTTCAGATACATACCAACAAAACAAAATCCAGCAGACTTTCTCACAAGAGGATTATCCTGCAAATTACTAAAATCCAACAAAAATTGGTTTCATGGACCTGAATTCATTCAGGATGAAACAATGTGGCCAGCAGAACAAATTAATGTAAAACTTAACATGATAATAACAAATAAAGTTGAGCCACTATTAGATTATGACAGTTATTCTGACTTTGGCAAACTTGTAAGGGTAACATCTTACTGTCTCAGATTCATTCACAACTGTTTAAAGAGAATAAATAAACAAAGAAATAATGATAATGAAATGTATACAAGTCTAGCTACCAAATATTGGATTAACCACATACAACAAACAGAATACAAAAATGAAATAGATTTTTTAACAATTGGTAAACAAAGGAACAAAGTACCCTCTGTGGTAATAAACTTGAATCTTTACATTGACAAAGATGGCTTATTAAGATGTAAGGGTAGATTAAACAAATCACAAATCACATATAACAGTAAACAACCCCTTCTTCTTCCTAGGTTCCATCACATTACAACCCTAATTATTAGAGAGAAACACAATGAACTTTATCACATGGGCGTTCCACAAACATTAAATGCCATTAGAAAGTTGTATTAGATACCCAAAGGCAGAATGACTGTAAAGACAGTTTTGAATAACTGTGTCACCTGCAAAAGGATTCATTCCAGATCTTTCAGGAAGACCAATCCTCCTGATTTGCCAACAGAGAGAGTCACCTTTAATAGGCCTTTTGAAACAGTTGGCATAGACTATACAGGAAGTTTGACTGTTGGTCTGGGAACAACAGAACAAAAAATGTACATCATACTTTACACATGTTCATCTTCTAGAGCAGTCAGCTTAGACGTAGTGAGTGATCTCTCCGCAGAATCATTTGTCTATAGCTTTAGAAGATTTTGTGCTAAGCATTCTGTACCCAAAATTGTTTGGACAGATAATGCAACCTATTTCAAGGCTGGTGAAAACCAAATAAATGACATATTACAAAATTCACATACCATAACATATCTACAAAATAACAAAATAAAATGGAAATACATCCCTGTTGCATCACCATGGTATGGAGCAATCTGGGAAAGGAACATCCAAACAATAAAGAATTGCCTAAAGAAATCAATAGGTAAAAAACAAATTGAATTCTTTGAACTTCTCACTCTCATTAGTGAAATTGAGAATGTTGTCAATAACAGACCTCTTACTTATGTAGGGGATAATATTAATGATGTAGAGCCTCTCACCCCAAATCATTTGATTAGGGGAGAAGTCATTAACCTTCTACCTGATTACAATATCTCCTTGGATGATCCACCTTGGAGTGATAATAATCATGATTTGCAAAATAGATTATCACAAATAACAAATATAAAAACAAAATTTAAAAAGCAATGGAGTGATGAATACCTTGTTGGATTGAGAGAAAGACATAAATATATACAAAACAAAGACTGGGTTAATAAAATTAGGGTAGGAGATGTAGTTCTAATTAGACAAAATACACCAAGACAGTGTTGGCCATTAGGTAGAGTTTTAGAACTAAAAACTGGGGAAGATGGATTAACCAGGGTTGTAAAACTTAAAACTGCTTCAGGTGAAACTATAAGAGATGTATCACTCTTATACCCCCTAGAAGTAGGACCAACTACTGTTAACAAAAATGATCAAGATGATGAATCTATAATAGATTCTGATGATGATCAAAATTTGACCCAAACTATACCAAACCTAACCTGTTCAATAAATGATGTAACTAGTCTACTACAATAACCTATACCACAAATAGTAGACCACAACGTTCAACTGCTCTACGAGCTAGGCAGATGTTACAACAAAAGATAAGGGCTGGAGTATTGTAATATTTCCTATGGAAAATAAACTAAAATGCAACACCCTTTCATTTTGAAAAGGGTGAGGACTTTATAAAATGCTACACTTTTTATATTAAAAAGTGAGGAAAAACAAAAATGGAATAACAAATAAAACATAAAATATAGGTAATCTAAGATGGGTTAATAAATATTAAAGAAAAAATTGGGTTTCACATGCAATTTTTCCTTTCTGGCTGGCCCAATGTATGGAAAATTTGGGAGTACCGAAATGGAAGACCCACCTAATCTTGGATAAGCCATATTGACATTAAAATAAATAATAATAATAAAAAATAACTCAGAAGGAGAACATGAACTCTTGCTGAGAAAAATTAAATAAACACCAACGAAAAAACAAATATGGGATGAAAAGAAAAAGATCCCATGGCTAGAAATAGCAACACGGTTTTAAGAAGAAGAAAAAGATCGGGATAAGCAGAATAACAGGGCGAGAAGCTGAATAAGCATAAGCTGATTAAGCATATCGACAGCGACGGAAAAAGCCGGAATAAAAATGTTTTACTGGTGTTAAGAGATAAAAATTTATAACAGTTTCAAGGTAAGAAGTTCATAAATTTCCCTTCGGTTATTAAATTTAGGTTAAATAAGCTGACATTTCAGCTGTAATTGTTTAACAAAAGTGTATGGAAGTCCTGTTTATGGACACATAGTTAGGCTAGTTCATCTTTGGCCTAGGTCTTCCAACTCCAACGTAGCCTAGGTTGTGTTTAGGCTAATCTGGTTGGAGCAGGACCTATTTTTTCCATAGTAATAATGAAAATGAAAATGAAAAGGTTTATTGGCAGACTATAGTCCATATGACAAATATTATTAATACAATAACAGTTCACATAGTAAGGATAGGAGTATATACAATTGATTAGAAATAATGCTGTAATGTCGAAGTTAAGTGAAACTACAGACAGACGTTTTCGTACCAAGAATTCCATACCTTAGAGGATAAATGGCAGGACTCATGGATAGCATGGATAATCGGGTTGGTTGATTTTTTAATTCTTTGCATTAGACTGTATTGAGCACATCTTGTTACCTCCGGGAAGCTCGGCACATTGCGGGTAGCAAACATTTGCGAAGCTGAGCATCTCGGGGGTAATTTATGTAAGAGTCTAAAAGACCTGTTGTACATCAAATTTAGAGTTCTGCTAGAACCTTTTTTATAATTCACCCAGAGTTACTGTCCGTATATATTACTGCAGAAAGTACGAAAGAGAGTGTCTTTAGCGTCACTTGTACAGAATCGAAAGTTCCTTATGGTCATATTCGCTTTAGCACACAAGCTTCAAGATTGTTTTCTTATATCCAAGTCGTCACTCAAGGAAGCTGGTAATAGTTTGACCCAAATACTTAAACTCTTGTACTTCCTCAATTACTTCACCATTCATTTTAAACCTTATATCAGCTGGCTGATTACAGCTTTTAGGATGAAATTGCATAACCTTAGTTTTTGTAACATTAAAAAGAATATCATGTTTCTGCGAATACAATTCGCAGACTTTTAGTAGTCGATCCAGACCTTTACCAGAGGGACTTATTAACACCATATCATCGGCATAAACTAAGTTATTTATCCTTGTGTTAGCTATACAACATCCCACTGTTGCCTCATTAAGTGAAGCAATTAATCCGTCAATATAAAACACTCGGATAATACATTGTCCCACCTAACGGTGAAAGATTGGTGGAATACCAAAATTTCAATACGTAATAATAACAATAATCCAATTCCAATAAGTAATAATAATAATACTCCAATTCCAATAAGTAATAATAATAATAATCCAATTCCAATAAGTAATAATAATAATAATCCAATTCCAATAAGTAATAATAATAATAATCAAAGAGTTAGCACAATCAATGCACCGCATTACTGGGCCTGTGCTGTTTCTAGCCCTCCTATTATGCCCAGTGCCAGCTTCCTGCACCTATTCCAGATGTAGACCCGTCCCCAATTCATCTCTCATTTACTGTCCCTTTTCCCATTTCAACAATGCTTTGTGAAAAATGTTGGTTTTTGTATCACATTTCATTGAAAAGGAATGATAATGAAGAATATGGAAATTTAAAAAAAAAACTTTATTCTTTATTTATATATTTATAATAATATTACCTGCTACCTTCACAAACTTCTTTTAGTTTTCAAGTTTCTAATAACACTCTTCCAATTATATATATGATGCAAACCCACAGGTAAAAAGAAAAATGATTCCAATACCTTTTTCGTGTATTCAGAAGTACACCTCCCCAGGGAATGAAGGGAGAAGGCGAGATGACGAAAATATATTATATACATATGTACAACGGGACAGAAAAATAAAAAGATTAACACATAATTAACAAGAGTTGATTAAAGGGAAAAGGTATTTTAACAGGATATTGTCAATTTTATACATTCCCGCAGTGTTATTGAAATTATTTTTAAAATGGATAAATGCACATTCTACAATATTCCTTTCAATTATATCTCTGTTTTTACCGAGCACTTTAGAACTATCCCACTTGATTCTATGGTTACATCTGTACATATGGTTAAACAATGCACTAGAATTATTTGCTGTTCTACACGCATATTTATGCTGTTTTACCCTGATATCTAACGTTTATCCCGTTTAACTTATATATGCTGAGTTACATTGTGTACATCTGATCGAATACACACAGCCAACCGCATTATGCGGGCTATTCTTTACTATGCGTGATTTAACAGTATTATTATACTTAAAGACTACGTTGATATCAATAGTTTTAAGTAAAGTCGGAAGATATTTAAAATTAACATGGTAAGGTAGGCTAAGGATATTTTTACGCTCAAATTCCTTTACAGTTACATTATTATAATACCTAATCTTAGCTTTCCTAAGGCAGTTATCTAGAAATGAAATAGGATAACATGATTTAGTACCAATATTCATGATATTGCATAACTCAGAAGGATTATTGTCGGGTCGTTGTTAATGGTAGAAAATCGGGGTGGCTGGATGTAGGTAGCGGTGTCCCTCAGGGTTCAGTGTTAGGCCCATTGCTATTCGTAATCTACATAAACGACATAGATGTAAGCTTGACCAGTAACGTGTCAAAATTCGCGGACGATACTAAAATAGGCGGTAAAGTTCTTAACGTGGACGATAGAAATAGGCTCCAAGACGATGTGTATATAGGATTATGGAGTGGACGGATAAGTGGCAGATGGAATTTAACGTAGACAAATGTAAAGTTGTGCACCTAGGTTCTCGTAACAATAATTACACGTACACGATGGACGATAAACAGTTAGCGAGCCTTGACAAGGAAGTAGATTTAGGCGTACGCGTATCTAAGGATTTAAAAGTTAGGAACCAGTGCCTGGAGTCTTGCTCAAAAGCTAATACGATGTTAGGCTTCATAGCGCGTAATTTCGAATTTAAATCGAAGAATATTATATTGTCCCTTTACAAGTCTCTAGTCAGGCCTCACTTAGAATATGCCGTTGAGTTTTGGTGCCCGTATTTGCGTGAGAATATTGATAGGTTGGAAAGGGTTCAGCAACCGACACGAAACTAATTCCGTCACTACGCAACAAGTCTTACGAAGATAGGATTAAAGAGTTAGACTTGCATTCATTCGAGACTAGGAGATGAAGGGGGAGCTTATTGATGTTTTCAAAATCGTTAATAAAATCGATAACATAAATTTTGACAAATTGTTCATTTTCAATAATAGCAATACTTGTAATAACAGATTTAAATTACGTGGCAGACGTTTCATTACTAACATCGCTAAAAACTTTTTTACGTTTAAAGTAATTGATAAATGGAATAATCTTCCGCATCCGTCTGAAATCTACCAGCGTTAATATGTTTAAAAACCGTTTAGATAGGCATTTTAAAAATATTAACATCGTTTAAAATAATAAAACAATTAGCAACAGGAGCTCTGGTGGTAATGGTCAAGGTTTGAGTCTGTTGACGATTAATGCCAGAGTGTGATATGCCAGCAATAATATTATATTATTAAAAACAAAATTAGATTAACACGAACTTAGATGTAGCTCGTAGCGTAAACTAACCCAGTTTTTGTTATATTCTTCATACTTTTTTTTTCTCATCCTCTCTTTACTTGCATGTCTGTAGTTTGCATGGTATGAGAGTGTTTCTTTGAGTTAAGACTATTTTTCCGACTTGTTGGCAGTGGCCGGCGGATGATGATTGTGAGGCTTTTCTCTCTTTTTCTGAATGAATGTTAACCCACGAATGATAGATTTTGCTACTTACTTAACCCCTTATTCTCTTCTTTTAACCCCCTACTCTCTTATTTCTCTTGGGCTAACCTTAGAGTGGATCTTAGGGTCTTTGTTAGCCTTAGCTTCTGTAGATCTGTACATCATCTGAACGCGGAAATCGGTCACCCATCCCACCTTAAACACACCCATTATCGCTCAATTTCGCTGATCTTACGGGAAATGGTGTAACTGAATGGCCATTGGCCACGTCGTAGCCGTTAATAACTGACTTTTTTTGGTGAATTTCTCATCTGCGGTCTGACGACTGCTTCCTTTGTCTGAATAATTAATAAAAAGACCGCCAACGCGATGTTTGTTAAAGAAAAATCTTGTACAAAAGAATAAAATTATTCAGGATTGGTAGGAAAATGTTTAGAAATGGTATGATAACATTGATTTCGCAGATTTCTAAGATAAAAAAAAAGATACTGAAAGTATGTAAGTTTTTGGGACTAATTTTTATATTTAAGTACTGTAGTTTCGCTTTAACCCACTTTCTAAAGTGGGTTAAAGATGAAGTGGGTTGAAGTGGGTTAAAGTGGGTTAAAGTTGGAAAGGCAAAACTGGTCTCAGACGTAAGACTGACTGATTTCTAACTTTACTGCTTCTTGAAAATGCTATAATTTTAACAACAATACTCTTGAAAAATACGGACTGAAGGGTGAAGTAAAAATATCTTTTACTGACTTTTACTGCTTCTAGATATTACAGGTAATGCTTTCAGCCTCTAGGTCAGATTAGACAAAACTGAATAATAATTTGGAAGATTACAGTGGTTTATATATGTTTTAAGTTTGTGAGGTCATTATTATTTAATGTTGACCTGTTTTTTATTTATTCTCAACAGGCTGAATTTTTTTGTGAAATATATGAAGATAAAGGTAAATTTTTGCTCTAACAGCATACTGACAGAAAAGCAAGATATTTCAAGATGAAGGTACATTTTCCTCTTAAACAGATCTGATGTCATGATTTTCCGAGTCAACTGAAAATGGAAACTGAAATATGCATTTTATTATGAATTAAACATTCATATGAACCGAAATTAGATGCTTAAAATTTAAAATTAAGTGTAAATTTAGAGTCTCGGCAAGATATGACTTCATCTTTTACAACTAAGAGAGAATGTATAAAAAAAATGGTAATCATAAAAGAAATGATTCATGAAGTATGAGGAGATATTATTGAACAGGAAATTACCTAAGCAAAAATCAAATGATGAAACAGGAAAAAAATGAAAAATAAATTTATTCTCCAAGCTCTGTATGAATATTATTTACAGTAGCATGTCATACGAGTTTGGACCTTATATGCAAAAATGAATGTTAGAATTATTCAATTTTACACACACACACACACACATATATATATATATATATATATATATATAAGATTAAGACTTCAGCCTATTTACAGTAGGACCTAGACGACTACAGTAACCTAATGAACGAATGAACGAGGACAGACGTTCAAGCCTTAAATTCTGTTTTAAATTAACATGGCACTTCTCATTCGTATTCCCTGTCACATTTTTCTTTAAATTTGCAAATGGCAGTTCTGTGCTTTATACGAGTGGGATATATTCCACTGATCCATTTTTATTTATTGCTTATTTCTGCAAGTTCTATGTTCCTTGTACAATAAATTTTAAAACTATTTCACAGTAGCTAAAAAATAAAACTACTCCAGTCTATTTTATATATATACAGTATATATATATATATATATATATATATATATATATATATATATATATATATATATATATATATATATATATTAGGTTGGTCCTTATTTGGGGGTAAAAAAATTTTGTATAAAATTTCTCTGCTCCCAACCCTGAAAGTTGCGCCGTTTGGTGTAGAAACTTGTTGTATAAAGTTTCATTAGAATCCATTGATATTTAGGTGTGACCCAAGTGACCAAATTTGGCCTTATATGCCATAATTGTACATTATGGTATTGTGGAAGAACCAAGATATGCAATACAAATATTCTTTAAAATCTTTTGAAATTTTATTATTTTAGTCTCATTGACTCTCTGGAAGTAATCATAAAAATTAATTAATATTATCAATTAGTAAATTGCATGACCACAAATGTAGGGGGTAGTTTTTGGCCAATAAGTGAAGTTCTTTCCTTATTGTCAGTTTATTTCATTTCTTTCATCGAAAATCTTAAAACTATCATTTTCTTGGATATACACATTTTTGAAGAAGGCATCACATTATCTAAAAAGAAATATGGGGTAGTAGGGGCTGTCTCCCATCTTCATTTGGTATATAAAAAAAAATGGAAACAAATAAAAATTGAAGCCAGACAGGTCATTCTCAATTTCGTACATATTCTTTTTCATGGTATCTTTGGAAATAATTCTTTACAAGCATTGATTTTTCACATTTCTCGCATCGAAAACGACAATTCTTTTTACAGACAATACAACATCTAACAGGACAGCTCACTGGGTAATGATCGCGATTGTCTGTTCCAACATCCGTAGGGACTGGCACTAAAGTATCGGGCCTACAATCGATCATTGGTCTTGGCCTTAACTACTTCACCAATACTGTTACTAAAGTTCTTCGAAAATCTTTTTGTTTTGTTTGACTATTGGAGCACAGCTGATACAGTTTCCAACTAAAAACAACTGCAACATTCAAGCATTGACAAGCAGTAGCCCATACCATTTTTTACTTTGAATTCTTGGCCTATAGTCTGCTAGGGCTTTATCCATGAGCTCTACCCCACCCATTCCGTTATTATAAGATTTAACGACTGCTGGTTGAGGGGCATTAACTATTCCTTTTCCGTTTACCCACCGTTTTACTTGTCCAACTGGTTCCACTCCATATGCATTGCTACAAAAAGATACAACTGAACTGTCGTTCTATCTAACCATCTCTACACCTCCATCTGATCTACTTACTGTACAATCATATGAACTTTGTTCAGCGTTGTGCTGAGATAATCTTGGAATTAGATACTACAGTATATATTTTCATCCATTAAGTACACAAACATCTTTAATCTGCGTAAGGCAAGCTGAGTAACATCTTAGCCTATTTCTACAAATTTTATCGACAGGTCCGGTATATAAATTAAATAATGCTATAATATCTTTAGGGACTTTCGCCAATCACTGAAATTAACATAACTTATTTCGGTCGGGTGGGTGGAAACGAACCAGCACCGTAGCTCTGAGGTTACTTAATTAATTCAAGGTGGAAGTTTCAATCGACAACGTAAAAAATCGAAAATATATACTTTTTTTTTATTCTCGCTAACGAATCTTCTGAGTAAAATATAAATTCGAAAGTCTATAAGAAGTTTGATGATAAAGGATTCGTTAATTTCGGTATTACAGAGTTTGTAATTGTTACTTATTATCTGGTAATAATAAATATTGTATGGTGTATTCAAAACATTATACGAGGGGCGGTCAGAAAATAAGTTTACACGGCGTATAATTTCGTAACTAAAGGACCTACATTGATTATGTTTGTATCAGGTGAATTCGTTAATCATTGTTGGCAACAGTGCATGTCGATTCGGCTGCCATCTACCGTACATTGGTTATATGAGTCAGTTTAACATGGCAGCTCGACTGGAACAGTGCCCTGTCATCTCTGAAACGATATTCCGAGTCTGTCAGTGGTCAAGAATTTCTCGAGCGCATTGTCACAGGAGACGAGACATGGGTTCATCACCGTACTCCGGAAACAAAACGTGTCAGCATGGAATGAAAACACCCTGGGTCCCCGCGACCAAAGAAATTCAAGACTGTGAGGTCCGCTGGCAACGTGATGGTTACTGTGTTTTGGGACCACAAAGACGTTTTGCTCGCAAACTTCATGCAAAAAGGCACAACAATCAATGCAGCTGCATATTGTTCAACACTGGAACGTTTACGAGCGGCCATTAAACCTAAACGTCCTGGACTGCTCCGTAGGGCAGGGCACTGTTCCAGTCGAGCCGACATGTTCAACTGACTCATATAACCAATGTACGGTAGATGGCAGCCGAATCGATGTGCAGTGTTGTCAACAATGATTAACGAATTCACCTGATACAAACATAATGAATGTAGGTCCTTTAGTTACGAAATTATACGCCGTGTAAACTTATTTTCTAACTCTTAAGAGTTAGTTTCTTGCACTTTCCAATTCACATAGTCAGGTACTCCAGGCTCATCTGGAATTGTTCTGAGGCAGGCATCTAGTCTTCTTTTGAAGATATCCACCGTTACACCACTCATGTTCCTTAGTTCCTTTGGCAACTGGTCGAACAACCTTAGTCCTCTCACATCAAACTGTTTCCTTCAGGGTTGAAGATGTTCCCTGTCTAGCCTTTAATTTGGAACACAACACATTTTCCCTTTCCTACTTTCCACTGTTCTTTTGTGTGATTATAGGGTTCAGAGTAAGATTAGGGGCTAGTTTCTCCATTATTTTCCATTTGTAAATAATGATGTACTTCTCTCTTCTTTTCTACAGCGAATATAAATTTAATTCACGAAAACTTTCGCAGTAATTTAGTTATTTGCATCCATTGCTCTCGGTTGTGAAGCTTCTCTGAATCCCTTCTAGTTGAATAATGTCTTCTTTTTTATATGGGGGATGTGATTTTTTTATGCATGAAAGAGGGGCCAAGGGTGAATGCCCGCAAAGACGCCCCCACCCCATAGAAGAAGAAGAGAGCCAAAATAAAGGTTCAAAGTTTTCGAGATGTTTGGATAACCTGTGTTTGAAAGATTGGAGGTCATAAACATGAGGAAAGATGGATTGAGGAAGGTTGTTCCAGAGTTGACTGGTTGAGTAGATGAAAGAATAAAAATACCAATTAACCCTTGCGTTAGAGAGTTCGACAGAAAAGGAATGAGAATGTGTCGAAAGTCTGGTGCTGCGTGTCTCATTAAAGGAGGTGGCATGTAGTTAGAGAGTACTTCAGAAGAGCAGTGTTCGTTATAATTGCGGTACTAAAGAGAATGTGAGGCAACATTGCGGTAAAAAGAGAGGGATTAAAGGCAGTCACTACGAGGCGAGGAATTGATGAGACGAAAAGTCTTTGAATCCACCCGGTCAAGTAGAGCTGTGTGAGTTGAGCCACGCCACCCCACACGTGAGAAGCGTACTCCATACAGGGGTAGACAAGACCCCTGTACCAGAGACAGCAACTGAGTGGGGGTGAAGAAACTGCGGAGCCGGCACAGCACACCTAACCTCTTAAACGCTGCTTTGGATAGAGAGTATATGTGATCTTTCTAAGAAAGATCACGAGAAAAGGAAACACCAAGAATGTTAAGAGAAGAGGAAGGATTGAGTTGTATTTTGTTGAAGGTAAGGGGATAGTCGTGTGGAAGATCGTGACGATTAGACAGATGAAGGAACCGAGTTTTTGAAGCACTGAAAGCCACAAGGTTTACTGACTACTGATTAGAGACTGTTTACTAATTAGATACTGTTTGCAATTTTGAATTCTAGAATTTTTTTGTAAATCTTCATGGAAGACAGGTGAATGTACAAGCCATTAGTAAGCAATGGGTCGTCGTGGTAAAGAGCTATCTACAGATCTTAAGAGATCTGTTATTGCTGCACACGAGTCTGGAAAGAGTTATAGGAAGATAGGAGAAGAACTTCGAATTCCAGTTAGGAAGTTTGCTGCGGTTATAGAGAAATGGAAAGGCTTTGGAACAATCAAAACTCTACCAATGTGTGGACGACCTTGCAAGATTTCAGAACGCACACCTAGACGGATTGAAGAATGGCTGCTGCGAATCCACGAGTGACTGCAGATGATATTTGCCAAACATTAAGACTGTCTAACATTGCTGTCCATTGCTCTACTGCACGTCGTACATTAAGAAAGAATGGTCTGTATGGAAGAGTTGCTACGAAAAGCGCACAAAGAAGCTCGTTTAAAGTACGCCAAGGGTCATCAGAATGATGGATTTGTATTTTAGAAGGACATTTTCTGGACAGACGAGACCAAAATTGAAATATTCGAGAACAACGAACAATGATATGGTTGGCGAAAATCAAATACTGCATTCGAGGGAAAAAACATCCTTCATATGATTAAATATCGTGGTGATAGTTCGCTTCTTTTGGATGCTTTAGTTCTTCTGGTCCACTTCAGTTCGGGAGTTGCGAATGGGTCGCAATTAGGTATTGCAACACGATAATGATCCAAAACATAAAAGTAAGAGCACCATGAAGTCGCTTCAACAAAAGAATTTCAAACATCTCGAGTGGCCCAGTCAAAGCACAACTTTCAATTTAATCGAGAAGTTATGGTTTTATTTGAAAAGAGTTGTCCGCGCGGGCAACCCTTTGAATCTGAATGAAATGCAACAATTTTCTTTAGAAGAATGGACTGAAATTTCTCCTGAGAGATGTCAAAACCTTGTAGAAAAATACCCAAAACGAATCATTGAAGTCATTTGAGCAAAAGGTGGATACACATAGTAATAAATAATTTTATAAACAAATGTACGAAAACTTTTGCATTTTAACTTTTTTATTATTTTCCTGAAATTCTTTGATGTGTTACATTATATCTTGTAGTTGAACTAATTTCTGTATTTGTCAAATTTTTCCAAACGAACGGCAAACTTTTCATAACTATCTTATGCATTGCATGGTACAAAAGATAAGCGCGAATATAACTGAAATATTTTTCTGTACGAATAGTTATAAGTACCATAAGGATTCTAGGATTCGTTTCTCTCGTTTGACTTATTTTTATGTCACTATGTTTATACATAGAAAAAGATGTAACTGTTTAAAAAAAAACAAGAAAATTCTTTTGGTAATTGTGAATGATTAACATCAGATAGAAAAAAATTATCCATATATCACGATTTTATCGATCCACATAACTGGTAAAAAACAATTAAGGTAACATTTGGATCGGGGAAATGAAAACTAATTCCTATAAGCAGATGATCTTTATGAAGAAATTTCAAAATACTGTATATATATATATATATATGATGAATAAAACCACGAAGGGAAAAGAAACACAAAGTGGTGCTCAAGCGCTTTCGTCTAATGACATCCTCAGGAACACCCCTCATTAGACGAAAGCGCTTGAGCACCACTTTGTGTTTCTTTTCCCTTCGTGGTTTTATTCATCATAAATATTTTTCACGTGTCACTTTCGTGAAATAATTTTTCATATATATATATATATATATAAGTAAGTTTACGTACTTGGGATCGACAGTGGCTGAGGACGGTGAGCTGGACACAGAAATAACACACAGAGTGCAATCTGGTTGGAAAAATTGGAAGAAAGTTTCAGGGGTGTTGTGTGACCGAAGAATAGGCGCAAGGGTTAAGGGAAAAGTGTATAAGACTGTGGTAAGACCGGCTATGATGTATGGGGCTGAGTCTTGGGCTATAAAGAAAGATCATGAGAAAAGACTAGATGTAACGGAGATGAGAATGCTGAGATGGATGTGCGGAGTGACAAGGTTGGATAGAGTAAGGAATGAAAGGATAAGGGGCACAACAAAGGTTGGAGAAATCTCGAGGAAGATACAAGAAAGTAGACTGAAATGGTATGGACATGTGATGAGAGGGGACGAAGATTATGTGGGTAAGAGAACGATGAATATGGAGGTGCATGGCAGGAGAAAGAGAGGCAGACCGAAGCGAAGGTGGATGGAGAAGGTGAGGGACGATTTCAGGGAGAAGGGTTTGTCGGGGAAAGCCCAGGACCGGGCTGTGTGGAGGAGGCTGGTCAGAAACGCCGACCCCGCATAAAGGCGGGAACGGGCGAAGAGAAAGAAGATATATATATTATATATATATATAGCCTTGGTCAGAATTATTAGGCACCCCTTCTTTTTTGTTTCAAACTACATATTAATTCGTTTAATAATTTCAAATGTGTTGTTTTAGTGATTAATTGAAACTTTAATGCTTTTGATAAGATATCAAGAATAAATAACGAACATAACATACATTTATTTGTTTTTCAGGAAATTTGTGAGATGTAAAACGAAGATAATACAAATGTAAGCAAGTTAAGAAGAAACAACGACCTAATATCACACGTTCTATTTGTTTACAAAAGTAGTTGCTACAATAATGGCGAGGCCGCGAGGGGTAAGCTACTTTCAGGAGGTGAATGGGCCCAAATAGTCTTATTACATTCGCAAGGACTATCCCAGGTTAAGATTGCAAAACAAATGAAATGCTCAAGATGTGCAGTACAGACAACTAAAAAGGTACAAGGAAACCAAGTCTTACAAGAATAGGGCAGAGCAAGGTAGGAAAAGGCAGTGGCGGATTTAGGGGGGGGCCGAGTAGGCCATGGCCTACGGCCCCGCGCCTGTGAGGGCCCCGCGCCCTCACATATAATTATAATGTTGGATTCCACTATAAATAATACAATTGATTAATGATTAGTGATAATTATGGTATCACTCTCTTTGCTGGCGGGAGTTTAGTTCTATTCAGGCCGCTGTGGAGTGCACATGTGAGTGTGTTTAGTGGTAAGTAATGGTAAAAGTCGTATCTCGAAAAAGTCGCCAGTCAATAAATGGGGATGGGGGAGTTTTAGTCAGCTTTATAATAACATAAATAAGTTGAAAAATGTTAAATTAATGTAATTAATTTTTTTATATGAAACGTACTTAGGCTAGGTTAGGTCAGTTTAGCTTAGATTTCATAATAAATACATTTTATACATATTTAAGGAAAAAGTCGCCACTGGTGGGGGCTGGCGACTTTTCCCATAAAGCGACTTTTTCACCCGAACAACTGTTTAGTGTCTGTATTTAATTAATTAATTAAACTGTATTAATTAATACTAAACCGAGGGTCAAGTGTAAATAGTTTGTTTTTTATGTTTTTATGTTTCAGGATAAGGCAGTGAGGCTGCACTGAGGCACAATGGAGAAATCAACAAGTCGTGATCGTGATCAAGGGAGGAAGTATAAAGCTGGCTCTGTTAAACGACAAGAAAAGGCAGACGTAAACCAAAGAGTAAAAAAACTACCAAAAATAACTCAATGGTTGACATATCCAACAGTATCTGAATCTGCAAAATCACGAACTCAAACTGAATCCGGTCAAACTGAATCTGAATCAGTAGAGACACCAATTACGCCTGAAACAACTGGAGAAGCCACAACTAGTACTGAACCTAGTGTAGTTAGCGCAATTGAACCTGAACACAGTGACAGTGAGGAGACACAAGAGGAAGTGAAAGTTATGAATACCGGTACTGAACAAGGATTTGAAACGGATCTTGGATTATGGCCTAAAATAATTACTGAAAATGTGTGTGACTATTGGTTGAAAAAGGGAAGCGCAGAATGTCGACACTGTGATGGTGACTTCAAAGAGTCAGCTGTGAAAGAGCTAAACAGAACCCGTCATTGTACAAAGACATTATTCACTCGAACTCATTCATTATCTGGCCAAGAAATTAATCTTAAATGGCTCTGTTACTCTAAAACAACTGGTAAAGTGTATTGTTTTGCTTGCAAGCTTATGTCAAAGGTGGAAAGCTCATTCACAACTGGCTTCAATGGTTGGAAGAACGCTAGGTATGTCATAGAATCTCACAGTAGGTCAGATCAGCACAGGAAAAGTATGGTCGAAATGATATATCGAAAGACTGCGGGTGCCCGTATTGACTCTAATCTAGTACAACAATATGAAAGTGAATGCGAGTACTGGCAAGCAGTATTGAGGAGGTGTGTAGATGTTTTAAAGCTACTTTGCGAACGCGGGCTAGCCATTCGAGGTAAAGATGAAGTAATTGGATTAGTACACAATGGAAACTATCTTGGGATTCTAGAGCTGCTGAGCACATACGACAGTTTCTTGGCAGCACATATCAAGAAACACGCAAACAAAGGTAGTGGTCATACTTCCTACTTGTCCCATGTCATTTCTGAGGAAGTCATTGGAATAATGGCAGAAAAGGTTATGTCCTCAATAACAGATGAAGTAAAAACAGCAAAGTACTTCTCAATTTCTGTTGACTCCACACCTGATATTTCACACATGGATCAACTTACTTTTACAATCCGCTATGTACTGCCTACTACAGGTCCAGTTGAAAGGTTTTTGCAGTTTATTCCCATGCTAAGCCACACTGGCAGAGATATTGCTACAACTGTTCTTGATTTTCTTAAAGAGAAGAACATTCCAGTTATCGACTGCCGAGGACAGTCCTATGACAATGCCAGCAACATGTCTGGTAAATATCTGGGGACCCAACAGATAATCAAGAATGAGTGTAGTGAAGCTGAGTACATACCATGTATGGCTCATTCCTTAAACTTGGTGGCTAAGTGTGCTACAGAAAGCTGTCCTGCTGCAGTGTCATTGTTTGCTCTGGTACAAAATATGTACTCCTTTCTTGTTGTATCTACTTATCGTTGGAGGAGACACCGTGAGGTACTAGAGACTAATAAAGATAAGAAGTTGAAAGTTGATAAAATACTTTCAGACACTCGTTGGTCAGCACGAGCAGATGCTGTAGCTGCTCTCAGTAGAGCACACAAAGAAAACATCATTGTTCTGGAAGAGTTATTCTCAGATCAGAATCAGCCAGCTGAAACAAGAGCTGAAGCAAGTGGTCTTCTCAAAGGTTTGAAAAAACTTGAAACAGTGATTCTTCTTGAAGTTTGGGATACAGTATTGGAAAGGTTTCAGAGTAGCAGTATCCAGCTGCAAAATCTGGGCTCTCCCTCAACACAGCTGTCACACTGCTAGAGTCTCTTTTACAATTTGCTAAAGACCTGAGATCCCAGTTCGATGACTTTGAAGCAAAAGCTATGACTAAGTGTGATCCCTGTGATGTGACGAGTAATGATGCATACTACGCCGACACGCAGCGTATTAGGAAGCGCAAGCGTCACCACGATGAACTAGACTCCGCGGAGGATGTTATGCTGACAGGGAGAGACAAGTTTAGAGTGACTGCATTCTTGCCCATCATTGACAAGCTCTGTGCTGCCCTACAACAACGCATTGCTGCTTACAGCGACCTTCGAGAGAAATTTGGGTTTTTATCAGAAATCTCAAACAAAACGAACACTGAGCTTAAAGCATCTGCTGAAAAGCTTGTGTCTTCATATCCTAAGGACTTGGAGGCTGGATTGGAGTCGGAGCTTTTGCAGTTTGCACACCTTATGAAATCCATTCCAAGAGATTCACCTGAAAGTGCTCCTTCATCAGGTGGTGCAAAGGCTGCAAAAAGTCCTGAACTAGAAATGTATGAGATAATTCACAGACATGACATGGTAGAAACATTTGCTAATGTTGAAATTGTATTACGACTCTATCTCTGCATGTTTGTCACAAACTGCACTGGGGAGCGATCATTCTCCAAGATGAAACTAGTCAAGAATTATCTAAGAAACACCATGGGGCAGGACCGTTTGTCTTCACTCACCCTGTTGAGCATTGAGCATGAGAAATTAAGGGTGCTTGATTTTACTGATGTCATCAAACAGTTTGCAAGTAAGAAGGCTAGAAAAAAATCTTTTTTGACTGAGAAATAGTTAAGTGTACCGTACAAATTGCCTGCAATAAACAAAACCCACTCATTGCATCATTTGCATGTCAGTCAAGTGGTATTCTCTTTAGTTAATGGTGTATTATTATAGTTATTTTTTGTTAATGGTGTATTATTATAGTTATTTTTTATTGTTAAGCTTCAAAAAAACAAATGTGTAATGTTCAACTATGAAATGGTCATTTGGCTAATTAATTATCAATAAATTGAATATTGTTTAAAAAGTAAATTTATTTTAACGCTTCGCTCGCCCATTGATTTGAGGGCCCCGTAAGGTCACCACTGGGGGATGGGGGTGTAAATCTTCATTTCAGTTAATTAAGCTAGCTTTGCGTAGTTTGGGGCCCCGCACTCCAACCGGCCTAGGGCCCCGAGCACCTTAAATCCGCCACTGGGAAAAGGTCAACAACGGCCCGAGAAGACCGACTGCTGAAAAGAATTAGCCTGACAGATCGTAAGAAATCATCCTCGGACGTCGCTGCAGCCTTTCAGTCAACAACTGGGGAGTCCATCTCCAGTCGTACCGCTGGAAGAAGGCTTGCAGAAAAAGGCCTCAAAGGACGGAAGGCCAGGAAAAAGCCGTTTCTGTCTGAGGTCAACCGAAAGAAGCGTCTAATGTGGGCCAAACAACACCAAAATTGGACCCTTGAAGACTGGGCTAAAGTGATCTGGTCCGATGAAAGTAACTTCGAGGTAAGACACACATTCAGAGTAGTTACTTATTTATATTGTTACATTGTATAGAAATGCATTTAAATGCGTTACAACCGTAATGGTAAAACAATTCATTTATCCTACTTTTTTGTCAGATTTTCGAGACCCCTGGCGCCGTTTATGTTCGCCGAAGAGCAGGTGAAGCATACCATGCTGAATGCGTGGTACCTACTGTGAAGTTCGGAGGAGGTAGCATCATGGTGTGGGGTTGCATGGCTCTGGCAGGGACCGAAATGTTGAAAATCTGTGACGGCAGGATGAACTCTATCAAGTACACCACCGTGCTGGATCAAGTATATGAGCGCTCAGTAGCCAAAATCTTCAACAATAATGTCTCTGAAGGTGTCATCTTCCAACAAGACAACGCTCCGTGCCACACTTCTCGTCACAGCAAAAATTGGTTCGAGCAGAATAATATCAGAGTCATGGATTGGCCCCCTCAATCACCAGACCTAAATCCCATCGAACACCTGTGGGCCCATCTCGGGAAGAGTATCAGGAAGCACAGATGCACCTCTAAAAGTGAACTGAAGAACATTATACAGCAGGAATGGAATAAACTGCCAAGCTCAGTATGCAACAACTTAGTGAGCAATATGGCAAACAGAATAAAGGCGGTAATTAAGGCCAAAGGCAGACATACCAGGTATTAAAATTAATGTAAATAATTAAAAGTAACAGGTATATCATTGTTTTTATATCCTTTATTGCACTAACATATATTTTTACTTAGAATTTTAAAGGTGCCTAATAATTCTGACGAAGGCTGTATATATATATGTATATATATATATATATATATGTATATATATATATACAGTGGCGGTCCTAGCTTACATGACGCCCTGGGCGAACCTCACCTTCAGCGCCCCCCCCAAAAATAAACCACACACACATTTTCGAATCCCCCCAAAATAAAGGACAGACATAACTCTTTCACAAAATAACTTTTTATTGGACTAATTGTTGGAACTTCAGAACCAAAACAAAGACTCAAATTTCTGAATTTTACAAATCCTTCATCACGTAAATAGAATAACTCACTTAAGAGAATGTAATTATGATACTATGAACAGGAAAAATACAAATTAAATTGCACAACTGCCATAAATAAACTAGAGAATCAAATTTCTAAATTGTACAAATGCTCTATCACATAAATAGAATAAGACACTTAAGAGAGGGTAATTATTATGCTACACTTTGAACAAGAAACAAAATAAATTGCACCAGAGCACAACTGCCATCTAAAGCCTGACTCTTCTTACCTTCCTTGATGCAAAGTCATGAATTAAATCATCATATGAAATCTGCTCAGCAATTGTATGATTTATACTGATGATGGCCAGACCGGTAAGGCGTTCCTGTGACATAGTTGACCTCAGGTAGGATTTGATGAGCTTCAGCTTTGAAAAGCTCCTCTCTGCTTCAGCAACAGTGACTGGAAGAGTAAGACCAATTCTGAGAGCAGTCCACAAATTTGGATATATTTCAGAGAGCTCCCTTTCATGAATAAATGTCAGCAGTTCAAGCAAGGATATGGTCTTTGATGGCAAGTCAGGCAAGTTCTTCAGCTCCTGTGCAAGCTCTCTGCCATCCAAGTCAGATTGTCCCTTAAAGTGTAGTGTAGTACTAAGGTTCACATATTGTTCTGTCAGCTCCTCAAATGTGAGATTTTGGAAATGTGTCAGCACTCCAAACTTCTCTCCCACAATTTCCAACGTGGAAAATCTTTCCTGAATGGCTGATGTTGCAGCATCAACCACTGCATTGAAAAATGTCACCTCCAGCTTCTTCAAAGCATCAATCAAGGGCTCATCAGATGCTTCAAAGGAGAAGTGCCGCTTTGTGGACCTCAGCCGTTTTTTTTTAACACAGCCTCCACATTCATTTGTTCACAGATATCTGTGGCTGCCATTTGTGCAGCCACAAAACCTGTTGCCCTGTAATTGCGGAGACCTCTCTCTGTTTTTTTTAGGAGATTTACTGCAACATCAACGTGCATGCTAGGAGACTGCATCTGCTTGCTCACATGCTGAATTTGGCACAACAGGTCATGCCACACCACTGAACAAATGGCGAAGCGGTATGACCCAACCTCCTCTGACAGAGATTGAGCCTCGACCTTTATTACAAAGTCTTTGGTGTGGTCCCTCACCTCGATCAGTGCATCTCTCACTGCAGCTGCCTGATATCTCAGGGGCTCCACACTCTTGATCTTGCTTTCCCACCTTGTATCAGACCACATCTTCAATGTGATGTTCACATGTTTTTTCAAAATGGCCCATCGTTGTGTGGAGGCTGAAAACAAGTTGTAAAGCTTCTGCAAGATGCCACAGTAACTTGTGGCATCAATAGATCCCTTAGCAGCATCGGCCACAAGCAAATTCAGAGAATGAGCCCCACATGGAACAAACAGAGCTCTGGGATTAATTTCTAGGAGCCTGGATTGAACACCTTTGTTTTTTCCCCTCATGTTGGCCCCGTTGTCGTATGATTGTCCTCTACAGTCCATGAAAGGAACTTTTAGCTCCTCCAGTCTCTTCAGAATCAGAGATGCCAAATGTTGACCAGTGGACTCCTCTGCCTCCAAAAACCCCATGAAATGTTCCTTTATATGGGGCTTCCCCTCCAGTGACACAACCCGAATCACAACTGACAACTGTTCAGTGTGGCTGATATCTGGAGTGCAATCTAGAATTATTGAAAAAAACTTTGATTGTTTGATGTCGCTCACCATTGCTGAAATGGTCTTGCTGCTCGACAAATCAATGAGTTCGTTTTGTATGTGGTGGCCGAGGTAGCTGGTGTGACTGGAGGTCCCTTTTTGGACACGGTTAATGTGCTCTTGCATTATAGGATCAAATTGTGCCATCAGTTCAACTTCTTTCAGAAAATTGCCATTTGATGGTGAGAACAATTTTTCTGTATGTCCCCTTAGTGCCAAATTCCTAACTGCCAGAGAATGCACAATAGCAGTGAGACGTGTCAGCACCGCTCTCCATCTCAACTTCTCAGCCTCCAGAAGTGCCATCTCCTGCTTGTCAATGGTCTCCCCCTTTCTCATCCTCACTGCCAGTTCTTTCCAGATTTTCATAGAATTTAGGTGTTCTGAACTGTTGTCATGTGATGTGAGCAATGAGCTTGCATGCTTCCAGTCCGAGAGTCCCAAACTTGTTAAATTTATTTTCCTCTTGGAAAATAATGTACAACAGAAACAGAAAAGGCTGTTGTTTTTTAAGGAATAGACCAACCAACTTCTGGTTATATTTTCCCCACTAACCAATGACTTCCTGAAGTATTGATGGTGGAAACTTCTTCCGTCACTGTCGTTTCTAGGGAATACAAAGTCAGATGGTACTTGACTTGGTCCCCTGGAAACCAGTTGTGTCCGAATTCTCTCAGTCAGAACTGAAGGCCAGTTAGCAGGGTCGGTGGACAGAGACTCATCCTCAGGAGGCGATTCTGCTCCAGGCCTTTCTAATAGAAAGAACAAGAGCATTACTCATTAGTATACACACCTAAGTTAGATAACACATTATTCACAGCACTTTGTTATGGTGGTGGTGTTATGGAATTATGGTGGTGAAACACCACACATACCCAGTAACCCAGACCCAGTGATAATAACATTATAATTTATAACTGTTTGCAAAATGCTTTGCAGGGATGCACATACATACACATACACACACACGCACACACTCACAGACATATGTGCACACAAACTCACCTGAAGAGTCCTGCCGGGGAGAAGTAGAAGCAAATGGGTCTTCATCCTCAGGATCAGACTGCATTTGTGGAGACATATGTGAGGCTGAGGAGGTAGATGGCTCCTCAGCCTCAATAATGGCAGAAGTAGACGGCTTCTCATCCTGGCTAGTGGCAGAGGGTGTTCCAAAATATTTCAAAAGTGCCCCTGCAAATAGTAAAATAGAACATAACAGACCAATGCATGAATAGGCTAGTACAATTAATTTAACATGTTATTAAGCACAATTTATTAAACTTTTAGAATAGGAAACAAATGAATAATACAACCTCCTTGGTTAATGGCTAATTATATACATAATAGTACACTTCAAATGACTCAGAAAGCTATATCACAAAATAGCAGTGCAATATAGCAGTGAAGAGTAGATGACATAGCTCTATACCTTTATCTTTTGCTCGTTTCTCCTCTTCTTCTTTCCTCTTTTTTCTAAACTGAGCACCTGATAGCTTTGACCTCTTCTTATCCATTTGCGGTTATTTGACAGACCTTAGTGGCTTAGTGTGAAGATTCGTTCTGTAATAAATAATATACATTTCACTATTTAACCAAACCCAGAAAAATAACATTACATATGTTAAAGTATGGGCCTTTATTCCCAATAATATTAATCTGGAAGCATTTTGCATTGTTTAGGTCTTTTATGGGAAGGTTTATGGAAAATGCAATAGATGGTTTTTTATTAATAAAAATATATTTATTGATCTTTTATTATTTATTTTATTTTATTTTTTATTTTTATTTATTTCTTTATTTATTTATTCTTATTTTTATTTTTTTTGCCGGCGCTCATGCCGCCCCTCCACAAATGCCGCCCTGTGCGGCTGCCCATATTGCCCATATGAGGAACCGCCACTGTATATATATATATATATATATATATTTCAAATTTTATATTTGTAGTGGATTTTTAAAGGAAACATAATAAATGAGTTTGTCCTAAAAAACGTTTTTTATAACTAAGAGAAACAGAAAATGTAAAACTCTTTAATTATAATATACTAAATATGTTGTTGTTTTTGAAAGTTTGTTTAGGCTGGGAATAAATTATATTTATCATATAAATTATAATTATAGATTATCATTTAAAATTCAAATAACAAAATATCTTTAAAGTCCTAACCATAAGTACAGTATAACTTGTTATTGATATATAGAAATTGATTTGACTACAATTTATACTGGATATAAGGAAATAATACAGGGTGGGTCAATAAAATATTACCACTTTTCTGTTAACGTTCATATATATATATATATATCAAGTGGTAACTTTTTTTTTACCCACCGCCTATAGTTACCTTTAGAAATAAAATTTAATATTAGTTGCAGTTCACTTCAAATATGTTAACTGAAGCTAATCACTTAACGTAATTCTGGAATCATTCTTTATCATTTGAGTAATTATTATCATTTGCTCAGTTATTCTTTATTATTATTTTATTCTACAGGGTGTCCCATAAGTCCGACATCATAGGAAAAATAATAAAAAAAGGCAAAACAAAAGCTTTTATTTACAGAACGTGCTCAATATGTCCACCATTGTTTACAATACACAAATTCAGACGTGATACCCAGTCAGCAAGCACACGGTGAATGATGTCAGGAGTAATGGTGTTACATGCCCCAGTAATGCGCTGCCGCAAATGTTCAACACTCTTAAATTTCTCTGCGTATACCAGCGCTTTCAAGTGGCCCCAGAGATAAAAATCTAGTGGCGTGAGATCCGGGCTTCTAGCTGGCCATTCCACAGGCCCTCGACGTCCTATCCAATGACCAGGGAATTGTTGATACAGGTATTCCCTTACTTGGGTGCTGTAATGTGCAGGAGCGCCGTCTTGCTGGAACCATGTTGGGAAATTTCCTTCTTCGTTCAAGACACTGGGAAATGATTCTTCCTTGAGCATACGTAGGTAGGTGCCTCCAGTGACATGTTCATCGGAAAAGAGGGGGCCTATGATGCGATCCTTCCAAATGCCACACCATACCATCACCCGAGATGCACCTTATTCCTTTGAAGAGGTATACCAGTGAGGGTTGTTTTGAGACCAGTAGCGGGTGTTCTGTCGATTTACCTCACCATTTCCATAAAAAACAGCCTCGTCACCGAACAGATTGGTGGACGGGAAATTGGCATCCCGAGCATAAGAAAAATATGAATTATGGTTTGTAGAAATAGAAAAATATGAATTTCTCCTATGATGCCAGACTTATGGGACACCCTGTACATTCAGTTTGTATAATTTGTTTTATTATTGTTATTTACTTACTAAAAATAAAATTTTATATTGAGAAATTTTTGGAACTAAAAATACGCCCCCTTAAACCACTTAAGTGCAATATATGGTGATTCTCATACTCCTGACTTTCTCACCATTTCCTGATTTGTATTCAGTGCACCATTGCATATATCGCAGCTTCATAAATCTCCTAAGGTCGTAAATACAGTTCAGTTTATTCCTTTAAGGTGATCTCTCTTATAAAATAGTGTTTAAATAAATAGTGAAGTGAGTTTTCTTGAGATTCTACATCCGATAACAAAACTTCAGAACCGAGTTCATTTTATTAAGATTATTATTAACAGTAATTCATATATAAAATTTATATTCACTGTCCTCCATGAATTTTTGCTTATCTTGCGTTATTGCTACAACATGTACACTGTACAGTATATTGTAAGAGAGGGAAGCTTTTTTTAAGGGAATCGTAGAGTTCTTCTGTTTTAAGAGCATACTATAAACTTCAGACATGACATCAACATCCAAAATTAAGTACTCATAACTTCCTAACTGCATGCTAAAATGTATTTGTTCATTTATATTGACTTTGATTTCCCCATCAAATTAACATTAACATCGTACAGTATGAAGGTTGGTCACTAATGAATTACTTCAAGAAACAATTTAAAATTTTTTACATTATCATAAAAATGCATCTAAAAACTTAAAAAGGTTTTAGTAAACCAACGTTACATTTAATTATTTATAGATAATCACTCGTTTTTTATTGAAGGTTGGAGAATTGAATTGGTTATCCTTTCATTTAACATAAAGTGTCCAGATTTGTGCTTGAAAAAAACGGGACAAGGGCGGATCTATGCCCTATAGCCTATAGGCTTATTTTGAAAGCACTTTTTAACAGAGTAAGTGAATACTAAATATAATAATACACACCTTAGTCATTTTTTTGTCCCGAAAACGTTTTTCTAAAGACCGGGACAGCTCTCTGAAAACCAGGACATGCCCAGGAAAACCGGGACGTATGGACACCCTAACAGTAAGGCATAGGCAAGTCAAAAGTTGTCTAAAATATGTCAGAATATGCTTTATGAAAGTTATGTACAGTAATAAATGAAAGAAAGTTTACATCGTAGGATTTGTATTCTTTCGTTCGACTTATTTTTATGTCAACATTTATATACATAAAAAATATATAAATGTTTAAAAAAAAAACTAAGAAAATGATTTTTAAAATTAATAACACAAAAAACTCCGTCGTTTCGATCGAAGTTATGGAGCCATCTTCGTTCTATTATACCTTCCAAACTGTGTTAATTCAAACACTGTCCATCTTGAAAATAAACCAATGAATCGTATATTATTTAAAAGTGTCTTGTTACCTTCAACATCTTTAACACGCATGTCCATGAACCTAGATGATTGTTCTTTTCGCTGCAACTGCTTTTATTCCCTGTCATTCAACAAGGATGTGAAAGAAAATACAGGTTATCATGGTCAGCGTTCGTAGCTCAGTAACGCCTTTTCCTTATAAACGAAGTGAAGACACTGAGGTCGGGGTTCGAATCCTGATGCTGCTGGTAATAATAATACAGGAGTTAGTGCAATAGTTAGTTGGCCTGAGCACTGTGCCAGTTTCTGGCTGGCCCTCCCTACTAATTATTATTATTATTACTATTATAGGGTATTATGTACAGTTTCCGAAAATAACTATGTTGCAAACATGAAACATACTAAGAACCCGGTTTTGTTTCTCAAATTTTCCGTCACCGAAAATAATAAGATATCCAAAAACAAATATGAATATAAAAAAAAAAATATATATATATATATATATATATATATATACATATATATATATATATATATATATATATATAGGGTGAACCAAATGTAGGTGGACAGTAAATGATAACGTTTATTTTGAGAATACATATTTAATTTTTTTGTATACTATAATACAAAATAAAATTTAAATAAATTTAGTTATAATATTTAATATAATAAAACACAAACACCATAGTTATAATGAACACCATAGTTATAATATAATATAACACAAACCGTATTCAACCTACTGTCCACCTACTTTTGGTTCACCGTGGATATACTACGTTCCAAATTATTAAGCAGATTGCATTTTCTCCTATGTTTCCAAACGTTTTTCACCGATTTCAATGAAATTTATAGCAAATAATTACTATATATAGCAGCACTGATGGTATTCATTTCGATAAAATATTTTGATATTTAAAATAATTATCTCTTTTTATTGAAAAGTATGTAAAATATGATGTTCCGAATTATTAAGCAAGTATTCTATTTACGGATCTAAATGGTGAAAATGGGTAAGAAGAAGGATTTAACACTAACTGAGAAAAGAAAACTAGTCAAGCTACTCGCTGAAAATATAAAATCTATTGAAATTGCGAAGCGGTTTGGCAGGGCTTATCGAACTGTAAACAAGTTTGTAGCGGAGGGTACCAAACTGAGGCAGCGAAGTGATAAAGGAGCTATAAGAAAAGTGACAAGGCGGCAGATATCTGTAATCAAGCGCAAATTGCAAAGCATCCATTTTCCTCAAGTAAAGAGGTTTTTGAGCAGGCTGGCATACATAATGTACGAAGAACATCTCGATGTGGAATCCTCCAAACAATTGGCAAGACGTGTAAACCTACGATTCAGTCACCATTAACACCCAGGTACAAGAAGCAGCGTGTTGAATGGGCGCGTCAGTACGTGAAAACAGATTTTAATACTGTATTGTTAACCGATGAATGAAGAGCAACCCTTGAGGGATCTGATGGTTGGTGAAGAAGATGGATTGCTGAGAGCCAATTTCTATCATCGAGATTAAGAAGCCAACAAGGTGGAGGTAGTGTCATGTTTTGGGCAGGATTGATAGGCAATGAAGTAGCTGTCCCATACAGAGTGCCTGATGATGTAAAAATGAATGCCCAGTCTTACACAAACGTTCTAAAAGAAAACCTCATTCAATGGTAGAGATTGATCCCTAGCAATCCATTTTCTTGACCAACCATCAGATCCTTCAAGGATTGCTCTTCATTCATCGGTTAACAATACAGTATTAAAATCTGTTTTCACGTACTGACGCGCCCATTCAAGACGCTGCTTCTTGTACCTGGGTGTTAATGGTGACTGAATCGTAGGTTTACACGTCTTGCCAATTGTTTGGAGGATTCCACATCGAGATGTTCTTGGTACATTATGTATGCCAGCCTGCTCAAAAACCTCTTTACTTGAGGACAATGGATGCTTTGCAATTTGCGCTTCATTACAGATATCTGCCGCCTTGTTACTTTTCTTATAGCTCCTTTATCACTTCGCTGCCTCAGTTTGGTACCCTCCGCTACAAACTTGTTTACAGTTCGATAAGCCCTGCCAAACCGCTTCGCAATTTCAATAGATTTTATATTTTCAGCGAGTAGCTTGACTATTTTTCTTTTCTCAGTTAGTGTTAAATCCTTCTTCTTACCCATTTTCACCATTTAGATCTGTAAATAGAATACTTGCTTAATAATTCGGAACATCATATTTTACATAAGTTACTTTTCAATAAAAAGAGATAATTATTTTAAATATCAAAATATTTTATTGAAATGAATACCATCAGTGCTGCTATATATAGTAATTATTTGCTATAAATTTCATTGAAATCGGTGAAAAACTTTTGAAAACATTGGAGAAAATGCAATCTGCTTAATAATTTAGAGCGTAATATATATATATATATATATATATATATATATATATATATATATATATGATGAATAAAACCACGAAGGAAAGGAAACACAAAACGGTGCTCAAGCGCTTTCGTCTAATAACATCCTCAGGAACACTGAAATACATAAAAGGTTACGGCCTATATATAGGTTACATAAAGAGAAAAAAAAATAAAAAAATATAAATAAATAACATACATACACACAAACATATATACATATATATACATACATATCTACACACATACACACATATATATATATATATATATATATATATATATATATATATATATATATATATATATATGCAATAAACGGAGAAGTAAAAATAAAACTTAAAAATTAAGGATTAGAGGATTAACAAAGAGCATATCGATTTTTAGCACAAGATCAAATGAGTTATAAAAATAATACAAATTTATACTGGAGATACGCCCGGGTTTAACACTTTGCCTTTTTAGAGTCAAGTTTCGATATATATAAAAATAAATTGAAGATTAAAAGTTAATAAAGTAGCTTACAAGTTTACCAAAGATTAAGTGTCCTACCCTTTTTATCTAGATTTGTTTTGAAGGAATTCAAAACAACAGGATCGAGTTGAAAAAGACCTTTGCTTATGTTGAAGTTATTTGAAAGTTGAATAATGGCAGACTCAAGAATATTTCTATTGACAATGTTGCTCGAATGAAATAAAACTGAAGCATTATTCCAATCAATACCGTGGGATAACTCTGACAAATGGACAAAAAGAGCACTGGACAACTGTCCTGTTCTGACGGAATATTGATGCTGTTTTATAATGCTTCAGTTTTATTTCATTCGAGCAACATTGTCAATAGAAATATTCTTGAGTCTGCCATTATTCAACTTTCAAATAACTTCAACATAAGCAAAGGTCTTTTTCAACTCGATCCTGTTGTTTTGAATTCCTTCAAAACAAATCTAGATAAAAAGGGTAGGACACTTAATCTTTGGTAAACTTGTAAGCTACTTTATTAACTTTTAATCTTCAATTTATTTTTATATTTATCGAAACTTGACTCTAAAAAGGCAAAGTGTTAAACCCGGGCGTATCTCCAGTATAAATTTGTATTATTTTTATAACTCATTTGATCTTGTGCTAAAAATCGATATGCCTCTTTGTTAATCCTCTAATCCTTCCTTAATTTTAAGTTTTATTTTTACTTCTCCGTTTATTGCATATATGTATATATATATATGTGTATGTGTGTAGATATGTATGTATATATATATGTATATATGTTTGTGTGTATGTATGTTATTTATTTATTTATTTATTTTTCTCTTTCTGTAACCTATATATAGGCCGTAACCTTTTATGCATTTCAGTGTTCCTGAGGATGTCATTAGACGAAAGCGCTTGAGCACCGTTTTGTGTTTCCTTTCCTTCGTGGTTTTATTCATCATAAATATTTTTCACGTGTTACTTTCGTGAAATAATTTTCATATATATATATATATATATATATATATATATATATATATATATATTATATATATATATATATATATATATATATATATATATATATATATTATATATAATAATATATATATTATATATTATATATATATTATATATATTATATATTATATATATATTTATATATATATATATATATATTTTTATATAATATATATATATATTTATATATATATATTATATATATATATATATATATATATATATATATATATAATATTTGAAAGAATAGTTAGACAGAAAATCTATGGCTTTTTGGAAACTCAGAAAAAATTAAATGATAACCAACATGGGTTTCAGTCAGGCAGATCATGCCTATCACAACTAATGGAACTCTACAACAACATTATTGATGCATTTGAAAGTAATGTAAACTATGATGTAATATACACAGACGTTGCCAAAGCGTTCGACAAGTGTGACCATGGAATCATAATACATAAACTGAAATATATGGTAATAACAGGAAAAATAGGGAAATGGATATATAATTTCCTCAGTGAGCGGCGACATGTCGTTACAGTACAAGGAGCATCTTCATCAGAATCAGAGGTCCTCATCTCAGTACGACAAGGAACAGTATTAGCTCCACTTCTATTCATAATCATGCTAAGTGACATAGATGAGGACGTTGCCAGAGACAGCAGAGTAACATCCTTTGCCGATGACACAAAGGTCAGTAAAAAAATAAGAAACCCAGAAGGTGTAGGAGCTCTACAAACAGACATGAACAGAAGCTACAAGTGGACGGAAGACAACAATATGAAGTTTAACACTGAGAAATTTCAGCTGTTACGGTACGGAAAAAGCGAAGACCTAAAATCCATGGAATATTATACCCCAAATGGACAGGAAATTCAGAGAAATTCTAAAGCAAAAGACTTAATGGTCGTAATGACTGATGATGCGAAATTTGAAACACAAAATATAGATAACAGTAAACAGAGCAAAGAGAGTAACTGGGCAGATACCGAGAACCGTTAAACGAAGGGATAGGAATATAATGATTCCTCTACTGAAAACACTGATCATACCCAAATTGGAATACTGCTCGGTCCTAACATGCCCATATAAAAAAGAAGACATTAGACAACTAGAATGGATTCAGAGAAGCTTCACAGCCAAGATCAAGGGGTGCAAAGAACTAAATTACTGGGAAAGGTTATGCGAATTAAACCTATATTCACTGGAAAGGAGGAAAGAGAGATATACCATTATTTACACTTGGAAAATAATGGACAAACTAGTCCCTAATCTTACTCTGAACCCCCTAACTTCCAAAACAACAGTGGAAAGTAGAAAAGGAAGACTGTGTCGTGTTCCCAAATTATAGGCTAGAGAGGGAACATCCTTAACCCTGAAAAAAAATAGTTTTGTTGTGAGAGGAACAAAACTGTTTAATCAGCTGCTCAAAGACGTAAGGAACACGAATGGGGTTACAGTGGACATGTTCAAAAGAAGACTAGACGCCTGGTTCAGAACAATCCCCAATGAGACGGGCGTACCTGGCTGTGTGAGGTGGAGACTACAAGAAACCAACTCACTACTTCACCAGCCCAACTCAAGAGGAGGGGCGAGAAGCTTGACCTTCGTGAAATGAGGAATCATCGCGCGGAACAGTTGGAAGGTTGAAAGGTGTATATACAGGGCGTCCCAAAAAAATGTATACACACTTTAACAGCTGATAGCTCAATTGATGTTTCTTTCTTTCCAAGTTAAACCCATTAGAATTAATAATGGCAGTCAGACTAAGCTTTGAACAAAGGAAATTCATTCTAAAATGCTACTGGAAGTGTGAAAACGCAGTTGAAGTGCAAAGACAGTTTAGGAGGGAGTTTCAA
The DNA here is from genome assembly GCA_023014485.1 of Bathynomus jamesi. NCBI lineage: Eukaryota > Metazoa > Arthropoda > Malacostraca > Isopoda > Cirolanidae > Bathynomus > Bathynomus jamesi. The sequence goes on along the minus strand of JAJOZX010001131.1, from coordinate 640,745 downwards.
ACAGATCCACCAACGCGACTTACCATCACTCGAATTAGAGATAAGTTTGAAGCCGATGGAACTGTTCAGAATGTCCACAAGAAGCGTTCCGGAAGACCACGGACATCGACAAGCCCACAAAGCAAGAAAGAGTACTGGAAACGTATCACCAAAGTCCAAGAAAATCTGTGCGGCAAGCGAGTCATGAGGTAGGAATTTCAGAATCGTCTGTCCAACGCATTTTGAAGCGCTGTCAATGGAAAAGTTACATTCCAAGATTAGTCCATGCTATTAATGAAGATGATCCGGACCGAAGAGTGGAGTATTGCGAGTGGTACTTGGCACGATGTGGATGTGGATTGGACGAAGGGGTTTCGTAGAATACCCTCCGCGTTCACCAGACCTCACACCACTAGACTTTTTTTTATGGGGATACTTAAAAGACAAAGTCTACGCTATAAAACCTGCAACAGTCGCTGAATTGAGAGCAGCCATTGAACGAGAATGCACACAAATACCAAACGAAATGTTTCGTGATGTTTGCGATTCCATTGCTTCGCGTTATCAGCAGTGCCTGGACCAGAACGGACGTCAGTTTGAAAACAGGCGTTGACAAAACAATTAAATAATGTCTGTAGATTCTATTACATTTTGAAAATGAAATGTATTTTAATAAACACTGCCTTTATAAGTATTTAAAGTGTGTAGAAATTTTTTTGGGACGCCCTGTATATATATAATATATATATGTATGTATATATATATATATATATACACAAACTCAGAATGGTTCCCTGAGAACATTATATGTTAAACACAGACCGTGCATGGAACAAGGAACTCTTCTGGGAAAATTAAATCCACTATAGTCCGAATAAGTAATGGTAAATGACAAATACCATAGTTTTTTTCCTTTTTCATGATTTTAGCCCGACGTGGGCAACGGGTCTCTCGCAAAGAGATCCCATAAATATAGCTTCCCTCACCAGCTATCTGCAAAGCAGACAGGATCCAGCTTTGGGACGTGGATCTAGGGTTTAAAGCAAGCCTAGATCCCTACACTCAGAACCTCTATATAAGTAAAAGACTCGTTGCATTCACGTCGTGTTGAATAAATCAAAGAAAAAGGGGGTAACTGTTGTATTTTTAGCCAAAAAAACCAAAACTTAAACCTCAACCGGGACATTGAGCGTCCACTTTTCAAGGCACGAAAAAGGAAAAAAACTATGGTATTTGTCATTTACCATTACTTATTCGGACTATAGTGGATTTAATTTTCCCAGAAGAGTTCCTTGTTCCATGCACGGTCTGTGTTTAACATATATATATATATATATATATATATATATATATATATATATATAGATAGATAGTGTATTGTATACGCAGGAAAAATTGAAAAATAAAAAGTTAAAAGCTGAAATTAATCTTGACCAACTCCGAAAGAAAAACCTCATACTATTTGTTAGAGGGTGTCTTTTCCCACAGTTATTTTAATTTCATTCTTTTCCCAAGAATGAGAAATCCACGAACAAGAATCTCAAAGGAAGCCCCTCGGGGCCCGCAAATGCGTCACAGCCTCCTCTTTTTACCCTTTCTTATGTAAGGAAATTCTTTTCCCAAATTTGGAATTCTAACTTCGAGTATTCTTACTTGCGAATCACTGATGGAAATTGGAATAACAGTGCGTGTAAAGTAATCGTCGGAGACTCGTTTTTTATAAAGTGGGTACCGAATGTAATGGTCTCCGATTTTTTAAACTTCGAGTGTTTCTTCTGTAGAATTTATTTTTTTGACAAACATTTTTTTCCAACATATAAACATTATATATCCCTTCAAACAATGATCGTTACCGGCAGAGGCGCAACCACGGGGGTTTCCCGGGGTCTCGGGAATCCCCTTCGTGCCCCTCCTCAACAAAAAATTGCTTACACATTAACAAATTCAACAGAATTGCTATAGATTAATATATCTGGCAGAAAATTGTAAAGACTATATATAGCACCTTACAACAGTAAGGCTACTTTCCTAGAGTAGCCTTAAGTGAGCTGTCGTTGATGTAGTATCAGTTATTATTCTTATATGAAGGTTTCTTTATGAAATTTACCTTTGTTAGTTTTCGTTGTTATAAGAGAGAATTGCTACATTATTCTGGGAACGTCTTAATAATTAACACGCTTTGGATCGTCCTTTGTATGGACTTTTAATATATGGTTTAATGGCGGGACCCTCCCCTTTAGAAAAACCTGGTTGCGCGCCTGGTTGCCAGTATCATCCCACACAATGTCATTTCCATTTCTTTACACGTCCATGAATGGGAAAACAGAGAGTGAGAATTTCAAAGGAGGCATTTTCAAATTGATTTATTCCCAATTGAGGCGTTTGGGCGAATAGAGGCGAATCAACCAAAATCCGAAATGGTTAATTCGCCTCTATTCGCCCAAGCGCCTCAATTCATGGCATTCTCATTCTCATCCATTCTTCCCATTCTTTCCCATTTTCGTCCAGGTTAAGTTTGATTAGGTTAGGTTAAATTAAGTTAAGAAATATTAGCCACTCCCATTTGGCGCATCTATCGCGAATGGGAGTGGAGTGACATTGTTTCTCAAATCAAGAAACACTTTTCTCAAATGTGGATTTTTTACTTCATGCATTTTCATTTGCGGAACACGATTAGGAATGGGTATAATAATAATGAGTGGGCAGTAATCGCTTCTATCTCCTATACATAATATTTTTTTCTCGTTTTGAGGGTATAAGAAATGGTGATTTCTCACTCGAGAACGCGCAGGCATAAATCCAGTGTCGTGGAAATCTGTTGCTGGGGTGGTTAAGATCGCGAGATCACGCTTTAATTTACGACGGAAGACTTTTAATTTCTGCTAATTGAGGAATTCGTCTTCGCTGACGTCATCACAAACAAAAATGTTGATAATGAGAGTCTGTATTTACACACACACACACACACACACACACACACACACACACACACATATACTGTATATACAGGGTTGCGCAAAAGTCGCGCACCATAGGAATTTTCAGTGGTGACTATACTATATTATTTTTTTTCTTTTAGGTAGGGGATGACTACGAAATTAACAATAGACGAGAGGGTGAGCTTGGTTTTAATGCATGGAATACCAGGTACTACAAATCGATGAATATGTAGTACCTGGTATTCCATGCATTAAAACCAAGCTCACCCTCTCGTCTATTGTTAATTTCGTAGTCATCCCTACCTAAAAGAAAAAAAAAATACTATAGTATAGTCAACACTGAAAATTCCTATAACGCACGACTTTTGCGTCATCCTATATATATATATATATATATATATATATATATATATATATATATATACAGTATATATACAGGATGCATAAAAAATCTGTTCTCATGGTTATTTTGGGTTAATATTTTATATTTATTGTAGAGTTCAGATAATTGACGATATGAGTGACGATACAAATCAGTAGGACGTGGAAATTGCTTTGTACCATGTTGCTGGTAGAAGCCAGAGGGAGGCATGTCAGTTATTTCATGACCGACACCCTGATATACCATTGCCACGTCAGCGAATGAGGGTGTCGTCCAAGGAGTAACATGTAGCAAACCAATTTCCACCTTCTCATGATCGGTATAGTCACCCATATCCTCAATTATCTGAATCCTAAATACAAAATATTATTAACACAAAATAACCATGAGAACAGACTTTTGATACACCATATAAATACTATATATATATCATTACGCATCCTTTAAAACCTTTGAAAGTATATAATTTATGTGGCTTCAGCTTTTCATTAGTGTTCAAGAAACTGGCACTGATTAATGGCACGTTATATATATTTTTATTTTTATTTTTTAGGCAGGAAGGAGGGGCCGAGGATTTCACGAAGCCTGGACACTCTGCATTTGAAAGATTGGAGATCACAGACCGGAGAAAAGGTGGATTGAGGAAGATTGTTCCAGAGTTGATGGTTTGAGTAGATAAAAGACTAAATATACCGATTAATCCTTGCGATAGAGAGTTCAGTGGAAAAGGAATGAGAATGTGTCGAAAGTCTGGTACTCTCCTTAAAGGAGGAGGCATGCAGTTAGAGAGTTCAGAAGAGCAGTGTCGTTATAATAGCCATAGTAAAGAGAGACTGAGGCAAGAGAGAGAAACTGAAGAGAGTCAGTACAAGGCGGGGAATTGATGAGACGACCCCTGAACAGAGACAGCAACTGAGTAGGGGTGAAGAAACTGCGGAGGTGGTACAGCACACCTAACCACTTAGAAGCTGTTTTAGAAAGAGAATATATGTGATTTTTACAGGAAAAATCACGAGAAAAGGAAACGTCGAGAATGTTAAGAGAAGAGGAAGGATTGAGTTGTGTGTTGTTGAAGGTAAGAGGATAGTCATATGGAAGATTGTGACAGGCAGACAGATGAAGGAGCTGACTTTTGAGGCATCGAAAGCCACAAAGATTTTTCTAGCCCAATCAACCACAGTAGAAAGATCAGAGTCAGGTGCATCATAGTCGTCCCATGCGAAACATGGAGTGACTATCAAGAGGGACGGTTTGTGAAGCGGGTGAAGTGAAGAGTGGAATTATCGGCATAGGAGCTTTAGGAGAAGAACAGTGACCATCTAAAGCCGTAGCTATAGCTCGGCAGAAAGGAAATTAGAGATGATGGCACAGATAGGAAGAAAGAAACCGAAGGAGGGCAGTTTCGAAATTAAAGATTTGTGACAGACACTATCAAAAGATGTGATATGTCTGTCTAGTGCAATTGAAAACGTTTCACCGAAATCCCGGAAGGAGAATGATCAAAAGTCAGAGAGATATGCAAGAAAATTGCCAGTAGAACGACTCTTGCGGAACCCATACTGACGTTCTGAAAGAAGATTGTGAGAAGAGAAGTATTGAAGACTCTTCCTATTAAGGATAGATTAAAAAACTTTAGAAAAGCAAGAAATCAAAGCAGTTGGACGATAGTTGGAGGGTTGAGAGCCGTCACCCTTCTATGGAATAGGATGAATAAAAGCGAACTTCCAGCAGGAAAGAAAAGTACCAGATGACAAACAAAGACGAAAGAGTTTGGCTGGGCAGGGTGATAGCACAGAAGCACAGTTCTGTCCAGATAGGGCAGAAAAATATCTTTGGAAGAGATTCTAATTTCAGACATAATTAAGTCAGAAGGAGGAGGAGATGGAGGAATCCAAATCGCTTAGGGTTGAGTTGGAGGCAAATGTTTGAGCGAAGTGTTCATCTTTATCAGGCGAAGAGACGGCAACTGAGTCATCGGAATGGAAAAGAGGAGTGAAAGAAGAAGTAAAGTTGTTTGAGTATATTTTTTTTCTAGGTGCCAGAAAGAGCGAGAAGAATTAGAATTGGATAGGTTTTCACATTTTTGTCTAATGAAGGCATTTTTATTAAATCGAAGAACAGATTTTCCACGATTTCGGGCAGAAATATAAGTTAACTGAGAGTCAGGAATTGGATGGAGGCGGTACCTTCTGAAAGTTTCAAATACACCCATTTAGATTCTACAAAAATGTTCGGCGTTAAAGGGTTAAATTTGAAATACTCCTTCCTTTTTAATGTTAAACTACTTTTAATTCCAGCATTCTGCCATTTAGGTTCAACAGACTTCGCCAATCCCTTTTTACGAAAAGGAATATTACTCGACTCTAAATGTTTAAAACAATTATAAAAAAAATTCCTTGTACCATTAATTCATCACGTGATAAAGTCTCATCCCGATTATGGGTCGAAAATTATATTTTCATATCACGAAATTTAGCTCTTTTAAAATCCAAAACGTATTCCAGACTGAATTATGAACATAACTTTAATTTAAAATATTATTTGCCTATGATTTCCTACAGAGATCTTATCAATTAAGTCTGGGGTTGTACTTAAAACTAAATTTAGAATATTGAGATCTCTTGTGGGGTTCTTGAACATTTGAAAAAGTGAACTTTCAAGCAAACTCTCGTACAATCGATCACCGAAATTAGATTGTGAAGGACCACCCCAATCCCTACAAGGTAAATTAAGATTTTTCCATAATTTTCGCACCATGTTCTCCACTTATTGTCCATAAAAAATTAGTTTCTGAAGTATTGTTATCACTATCGTCAGTCTGAGACGGAGGCCTATATACCAAACCTGTAATTTAATTCTTTACTTGAGTTGTCGTTAATTTCAATGGACGTCGCAATTATATTAATTTCTACAAATTTTTTAATTATAGTTTTAAAGTGTTACTAAACATATAGTGCAGTACCACCACCTTCTTTCTATTCTATCATTGTTAAATATCTCATAACCAGGAATGATATTCTCCAAGAAAAATTCCACTCTTTATTTAACTACGATTCAGTAATTGCTACAATCTCAATTTTTTGGTCAAGGACAATACTTAATAGTTCATAAAATTTAAATCTTAAACTTCGAATGTTAATGTAAAATGCATTTGTAAATTTTGATTACCGAAGTGGAATCTCGAGGTTCTTCGTGGAGGCAGTCGCTCACTTATGGGAAATTTATGTTTCGTTGGTTGCTTGCGTAGGAGTTTCGCCATTTTTTGCTTGAAAAGCCATCGAAGAACTATAAAACAAGTTACCAAAACAAGCTGCTCCTACGCCATTCAGGTGAAGACCATCACACGAAAATAAATAATTTTTATTATAAAAATTATACCACAAATATATGAATTCAACATTTTCCTGTTGGCAAAAAGACTTAAAAATATTATTCATGTGGGTAGCTCTGCTGAAAAATGTATCGGGTTCTGCTATTCTAGGAAGAATTCCAGAAAAAAACAAACTTATTAGTCCTACTTTTTAGAGTCTGCATCAGCCCCCTGTATTTCTCCATTAGCTGCTCTGATCTCGACGTCTTAACATCGTTAGTCCCAAATGCGACATAAATAACGTATTTTGATCAGTATCCTTACCAAACTCGTCCATAGAATCCGTAATGTTGTCAGCCCGGACTCCAGGATAGCAGTACTTCCTCCTCTGAGTTGAGTTCCTGTTGCGGAACTCCAGTAATTGTCTTCGAATGATGGACCCTCCAATTAGCCTAATCTCTTGCGTCTGATACTGCTCTGGCAGAATCTGTTAGTTGTAACTACTCTTAAACACGGTTTATGCTATCTAAGTTGGGCCACATTTTGAACAGGCTCAAACGGTCGATCCCCCGAAGAGGAAAGAGGGGCGGAAGAGACAACTGATCGAGGATTCGCCATAGTGTCTACGCGCGATCTCCGCTCTTGGTCAGAACTTTAGCCCAAACTTTCTGAAACAAAATCCTGTAGTGAATTAAACCTAGCTGCCAAAGCCCTCATTTCCTCTCTCAGTTTCTTCGAAATTCATCTCTCGCCGAAATCACCTCGTTTCGTGGTTCTCGTCGGTTTGCGCAAAATCTGAAAATTAAAGGGTAAGAGGAGACAGCGCTGAAAAAGACTGAGGAAACTTTCCACTGCATTCAGAACAATCGTGCGAATTCAATGACATGTCCAGAAAATTTTTCTCAAAAAATAATTTCCCAAACTAACAGGTAGGCAAAAAAGTGTAGAAAGAATTAAGGATTAGTGACCTGAAAATAGTATTAAAGAAGAGGCCGAAAACACCAAGAAAAAAGGAATTTACACACACACACACGCACACATAAAGAAGCAGGTAAGTGAAAGGTCTGTTTAAGGGATTAGCGGTGAAAAACAACAACCACCTGGTGGATGTATTCAAGTGTCTTAGGCTTGGTAGAATAGATCCTTTCTTTTATGTAATTCCACCAAAAAAATGTCAAGAGGTGTGAGGTCAGGTGAATCTCGGGGCCATTCCAATGGCTCATGAAGGGGATTAGTCGCCCAGAAAAATGCTTCCTCAAAAAGTTGCGAGTTTCACAAGCCGGGCATAGAGGTGTTCTATCCTACTGAAACCACTGTGAATCTGGGGTAATGCAGTTATTTCTTTTACGGGACAAACTAATTAATTGTGGTATTAGTTAGTTAGTTAGTTAGTTAGTTAGTTAGTTAGTTAGCGGTATCGCCTTTTCCTAATTTCGTAGAAATTAAGTAAAGTTATTGCTTTTAGTCTGAAGTGGTGAAAGAGCGGTTTTACTATACAATATTTTTTAGCTATTAAGAAATGAAAGATTAGAAGTGTATACGTATGTGCATGCAGGTTTATGCGGAATAAAAACCCCAATCTGTTACCTTTCTCTAGAAGACGCCCAATAATAAAATATACATCCTATATACAGGGTGTCCCGTAAGTCTGGACCCATAGGGAAAAATAATAAAATTACAAAATAGTCCAAAAATTTATTACATAATCTGTTCAAAGTGTCCGCCGTTGTGTCGCACACATAGTTGAAGACGCAATCTCCACTGCGACAGCACTTTCTGAATCACAGTCGCAGAAATTTCTTGACACGCCTCCACAATGCGTGCTTTAAGGTGGAAAATGTTCTGAAGTTTGACCTCGTACACTTTGGCTTTCAAGTGGCCCCACAAATAAAACTCCAGCGGAGTAAGATCATAATAAAAAAATAATAAAAATAATAATAAAAATAATAAAAAAATATATTATAAATAAATTTTTGGACTATTTTGTAATTTTATTATTTTTCCCTATGGGTCCAGACTTACGGGACACCCTGTAAAATAACGGGCAAATGAAAACAGTGACTCTTTTTGGGACACCCTACATACAGGGCGTCCCAAAAAAATGTATACACACTTTAACAGCTGATAGCTCAATTGATGTTTCTTTCTTTCCAAGTTAAACCCATTAGAATTAATAATGGCAGTCAGACTAAGCTTTGAACAAAGGAAATTCATTCTAAAATGCTACTGGAAGTGTGAAAACGCAGTTGAAGTGCAAAGACAGTTTAGGAGGGAGTTTCAAACAGATCCACCAACGCGACTTACCATCACTCGAATTAGGCGTCTAGGAGAATTTGTCTAAAACAATTCGTCTAAAATACAATTTGTCTAAATCAATTTGTCTAAAACAATTTGTCTAAAATAGTTTGTCTAAAATCAATTTGTCTAATAACAATTTGTCTAAAATACAATTTGTCTAAAAATAATTTGTCTAAAATACAATTTGTCTAAACAAACAATTTAATATAATATGGCATACAAATTGTTGCCTGATGTACAATGCTATTTATTACTTGCCACGCCCCATCTTAAAAGGTTACCTCTTGTGCGGAATAGTACATCGAAATAGTTTGTCTAAAATAGTTTGTCTAAAAATAATTTGTCTAAAATACAATTTGACTAATAACTGAAGATAACTAGAAATGCATTTGTCTGCTTGATAAATTTGGAGTGAGGGAGGATGAAAAGATTGAAAATGGGTTGATTTTATTTCATAATATACCTAACCTAACCTAACCTAACCGGGTTATGGGTTCCGGGATAACTGATTTCGATGTACTATTCCGCACAAGAGGTAACCTTTTAAGATGGGGCGTGGCAAGTAATAAATAGCATTGTACATCAGGCAACAATTTGTATGCCATATTATATTAAATTGTTTGTTTAGACAAATTGTATTTTAGACAAATTATTTTTAGACAAATTGTATTTTAGACAAATTGTTATTAGACAAATTGATTTTAGACAAACTATTTTAGACAAATTGTTTTAGACAAATTGATTTAGACAAATCGTATTTTAGACGAATTGTTTTAGACAAACTCGCCTGATTCGCTCGAATTAGAGATAAGTTTGAAGCCGATGGAACTGTTCAGAATGTCCACAAGAAGCGTTCCGGAAGACCACGGACATCGACAAGCCCCACAAAGCAAGAAAGAGTACTGGAAACGTATCACCAAAGTCCAAGAAAATCTGTGCGGCAAGCGAGTCGTGAGGTAGGAATTTCAGAATCGTCTGTCCAACGCATTTTGAAGCGCTGTCAATGGAAAAATTACATTCCAAGATTAGTCCATGCTATTAATGAAGATGATCCGGACCGAAGAGTGGAGTATTGCGAGTGGTACTTGGCACGATGTGGATGTGGATTGGACGAAGGGGTTTCGTAGAATACCCTCCGCGTTCACCAGACCTCACACCACTAGACTTTTTTATGGGGATACTTAAAAGACAAAGTCTACGCTATAAAACCTGCAACAGTCGCTGAATTGAGAGCAGCCATTGAACGAGAATGCACACAAATACCAAACGAAATGTTTCGTGATGTTTGCGATTCCATTGCTTCGCGTTATCAGCAGTGCCTGGACCAAAACGGACGTCAGTTTGAAAACAGGCGTTGACAAAACAATTAAATAATGTCTGTAGATTCTATTACATTTTGAAAATGAAATGTATTTTAATAAACACTGCCTTTATAATTATTTAAAGTGTGTATACATTTTTTTGGGACGCCCTGTATATATATATATATACATTATAGCTGCAACTTCTACCTCACAATGGGCTCCTTGTGAGGTAGAAGTTGCAGATATAATGTGTATATATATATATATAATATATATATATATATATTATAGCTGCAAGTTCTACCTCACAAGGAGCCCATTGTACCAGCGACAGAGCCACGATCAAGATGACATCGCATCGCACCACCACTCACTCGTAGTGAGACACATGACACTTCGTACCATGCTAGAAGTAATGAAAGGACGGCCACCACGGGTGCGTGTCATTTCATTAATTAACTACTGTGCATCTGTCCCTTTTTGTTATCAACCTTAATCAGTAGGTGAAGCATTTTCTTATCAAGTAATTCACTGCACATCATCAGTCAAACGTCAATGTCAATGTCACTACTCACTGTTTTGTTTAATAAAGGAAGAAAACTCACTCTATTAATTTCCTAATTAATAATATTATTTTATCTGATAAGATCTGGTGACCTCGCGCCTCAAGTAATCATTAACTTGGTTAATTAACTTTAATATTACAGTGAAAAAATTTAACACTATATATATATATGAAATTTGTGATACTGGTACTAATAACTGTACTAATAATTTTAGATTCATTGCAAATAACTTGACCATTACATATAGTAATTGAAGGAGAATTTAAGAATTAATAGTTTAATACTATGTGTGTATATATATATATATATATATATATATATATATGAAATTTGTGATACTGGTACAATAACTGCACTAATAATTTAAGATTCGTTGCAAATAACTTGACCATTACATATGGTAATTCAAGGAGAATTTAAGAATTAATAGTATGTGATGCAGGACAAGGATATATGAAAATGAAAATGAAAAGGTTTATTGGCAGACTATAGTCCATATGACAAATATTACTAATACAATGAGAGTTCATATAGTAAGGATAGGAATATATACAATTGATTAGAAATAATACTGCAATGTCGAAGTTAAGTGGAGCTACAGACAGACGTTTTCGTACCAAGAATTCCATAGTTAAAAGGATAACTGGCAGGACTCATGGATAGCTTGGATAAGCGGGTTCGTTGATTTTTTAATTCTTTGCATTAGACTGTATTGAGCACGTCTTGTTACCTCCGGGAAGCTCGGGACATTGCGGGTAGCAAACATTTGCGAAGCTGAGCATCTCGGGGGTAATTTATGTAAGAGTCTAAAAGACCTGTTGTACAGCAAATTTAGGGTTCTGTCAGAACCTTTTTTGTAATTCACCCAGAGTTGCTGTCCGTATATATTACTGCAGAAAGTACGAAGGAGAGTGTCTTTAGCTTCACTTGTACAGAATCGAAAGTTCCTTATGGTCATTTTCACTTTAGCACACAGGCTTCGAGATTGTTTTCTTATATCCGAGTCATCACTCAAGGAGCTGATAATAGTTTGACCCAAATACTTAAACTCTTGTACTTCCTCAATTACTTCACCATTCATTTTAAACCTTATATCAGCTGGCTGATTACAGCTTTTAGGATGAAATTGCATAACCTTAGTTTTTGTAACATTAAAAAGAAAATCATGTTTCTGCGAATACACTTTGCAGACTTTTAGTAGCCGATCCAGACCTTTAAGACTTATTAACACCATATCATCGGCATAAACTAAGTTATTTTTCCTTGTGTTATCTATACAACATCCCACTGTTGCCTCATTAAGTGAAGCAATTAATCCGTCAATATACACATTAAACAGCATAGGGGAGAGCAAGGAGCCTTGTCTCACCCCGCAAGAGGAGCCAAAACACTCGGATAGTACATTGCCGAACCTCACGGTGAAAGATTGGTGGGAATACCAAAATTTCAATACGTTTAATATGTACATAGGAACCTTCCTGTCTTCTAGTTTTTCAAATAAAATATTTTGGTTCACCCTATCATATATATATATATTGTAATGATTTGTAATAAATTTAGTAAATGGCACCGAGAGAAATGTTTGTAATGAACATTGTTAATATAGCGTTTTTTATATAGTCGTCTCGGAAAGATAAATTTAAGATGTCTGTTGAATGTAACTTATCAGAGAATGTAACGGTTTTTATATTTTTTGTGGGTGTTTCTGTTGGGAAAGGGGGATAAGAGCTGCCCTTGGGGGAAGAAGTTGGGGAAAACCTTCTACAAGGGTGCCATAAGATCCCACATACAGGGAGTTGAATTCTAGATTTTGGTCAGTCAGGATCACAGGTTTTTGGGGCTCTCAAAATTGTGTAAGTATAGCTTGTCAGTTTAGTGTTAATCACAAATTACCAGAATATCTCTCTCAGTGCTGTTTATGTATTAACGTTCGCCCTCGCCCTAAAGGCTTGAAATCTTTAAATAATATAGTTATTTTAATCATAAACTCCATTAAATAAGTTAAAGGCTTGAAATTTAGTAAATAATATAGTTATTTTAATAAACATAAACTCCAACCGGTAAGTTATTTCGTCAATCCTTAAGGTTGCGTCAGTGAAAAGTCGGCTGGAAAAGCTGGACAGATACTCATTTACCTGTTGCACTCTTAATATATCGGCCAAATAGGCCCTTTAATAAATAAAACACTACGAGAGAGAGAGAGAGAGAGAGAGAGTTATAAGGACAAGGGGAAGCCTCAAAGACCTTCCGGTCCACTCTGGGAAGTTCCTGTTATTAAACAAGTTTATTTTTCTTTCAACTATCGTGGGTAGAAAAGTATAAGGCTCTCTCCCCACCCTCCGCTCCCTCCCTGCCAGAGACGGGTACGGAAAAAGGTTGAAGAAAATACCCTGACCAATGGAAAAATAGCCAAGGAAATTTTACAGGAAAGTGGAGAATATATTAAAAAAGCTCTATAATTAGCATGCCCACAGAGATACTGTGCAAGCAAACTCCTGCAGCGTTACGTTATGTTTTAGTCTCAAACCATGAGAGTATTCAGTACTTTGTCTAGCCTATTTTTAAACACATTTACACTTTGTCTGGAAACAACCTCTGAGGGAAGTTGGTTCCAGATATTAACTATTTTATAGGAAAAGAAATTGCCGCAGACAGAGGTCCTAAATTTCTTTAGTTCCAGTTCAAACCCATTATTTCTTCTCGGATTGGCATTAAGTGAGAATAAGTTTCTGTAATCTACCCTATCTATTCCATTGAGCATCTTGGAGACTTGAATAAGCTGACCACGCAACCTTCTTGTCTCTAAGATAAACATATTTAGGCGCTCCAATCTCCGTTGGTAGCTTTGTATTCTCATTGAAGGGATCAATTTTGTAGCCCTTGTTTGTACCCTTTCTAACCTTTCTATATCCTTCCTGAGGAATGGAGACTAAAACTGCACACAGTATTCCAGTTGACGTCTGACTAGTGAATTATAAAAAATATTACAGTCTCCTTGTTCCGAAACTGGAACTGTCTTTTAATATAACCTAATATTTTTAAGGCCTTCTTTTTGATTTCTGCACACTGCTTCGACGGTTTCAGATCATTGCTGATATAGACTCCTAAGTCTTTCTCTAGATCGGTCTCAGTCAAGTTCCTTCCCAAGAGAGAGTAATCGGTCTTCGGGTTTTTATAACCTATGTGCATTACCTTACATTTGTCCAAGTTGAATGGCATCTGCCAAGTAGCAGACCATTCGCCCAACCTGTCAAGATCATTCTGAAGCGTTCTTACACCCTCCTCAGTACCTACACTACTTCTTAATTTCGTATCGTCTGCAAATTTGGAGATTGTAATTAGAAGCACGACGTCTATATCATTAATATAGATGATAAAAAGTGAAAAGAGAGAGAGAGAGAGAGAGAGCCCCCTTGTAATGATCAAGTTATTTGCGTTGAATCTTAAATCACTAGTACAATTATTATACAAGTATCACAAATTTCGTATTTCCATAAATTAAAGAGTAATAATTTCTTAGAAATGTCACTAGTAACGACTGTTTGTTAAGCAATAGGCTATGTCGTTATTGTTCTTTGATCTGTGGTCCTATACATTCCTGTTTAGGTTCTTACAGTAGGCTAGATTAGACTTGTTACTCTCCAGGGTTAGTATGAGATGTTTAGCAAAAGTGATGGATGCACAGATTTTTAAAATGAGGAGTGAAACGACTCCAAACTAACAGTGAAGTGACTTACGATCCTCTAGAAAACATGAAAAATGACGCAAATAACTCTCAAATAATGTTAATCTAAAACGTTATTCCTCCAGATCTGAAACAAAAATTTTTTTAGCAATTGATTCTTTACTTCACAGTTTACATAATTACATTTTATATTACATCTAAAACTTGGTGCTGGTTAAGTGTGCGGTCTACCTAGCTTCGAGCAGTCTACCACAATTAAGATTCTTTATACTGTACGGCATTGACGATTGGTTAGGTTAAGTCGTGATAGTTTGGTTAAATTTATTTCTTAAATAAATTTCTTATATTTTAATTCCTTTCCTTAAATACATTTATAAAAGTGTAATTTAAGATGATGTAGACCGCACACTTAACCAGAACTCAGATGGTAGACTGCATACTTAACCAGCACCTAAAACCTAATCTTCAATACTTATTTTCATTTATAACATTATAAACCACCAATGGCTCTTCTTTTGGCTTGGGGCCTACTTTATATTTCAATTTAGGATGTAACTTTTTGCCTTAATTGTATACTTAACATGAAATGTTCAGCAGTTTTAAGTGGTATACCTCAAAGGACTCGAGTGACTCCAAATCTCGCCCGCGATATGTTGCACCACAAATATAGTGTAATGTTTATAGTATAATGTTTACCGTATTGTTCACCATTTTTCTTTTCTATTATTTCTATTATTATTTCTATTATCATACCGTATTATTTACCGCTTCCTTTTCTATTATTTTTAAAGATTATTTCAATTTTCATTTGTAATGATAGTGTTAATTAAGTGCAACTTTATTTTATTTTCCACAAATTCTATTTATATTTGACACTTTACTATGTAAAAATAGAAATGAATCTCAGAGAATTTTGCCTGAAGAGCTGTCATACTTCCCAACGGCATATTCAGACAAGAATGCTGTACAGTAATTAAACTACTTTCCATAAAAAAATACAAAAATTAAACGTTAATACCAACATTCTGAACCTATATGGATGTAATGTGTCCTTTCTGAATTATTATTATTATTATTATTATTATTATTATATAATAGCATATACCACAAATTCAATTCAGAATCAATTCATTCATAGAATTTCTCTTTATATCTTCTTATATCTGAGGAACCACTGACTATTTCATGTCGCAAGTCAGTCCAATGAACTACAACTTAAAAATATTTGTTTTTCATTTAAAAATTAAATAAATTTTCACTAAATACAATTTTTTATTTTACGTTTTTCATAATTCTATGATTCGTCTCTACAGGCTCATTGTGGATACATACTGTTTATAATATTACATTCTTACGTACGTTCTAGCTTTATAACACCCCTTTTTTATTTTGTTTTTGCATATTCTATATATGTATGTACTGTATATATATTTCTCTTTACCTAGTATTACTTCTATTGTACCTAATCTCTACATCCTGATCAACACTTTAAATACTCTCAATACTGTGCATGAAATTACTGAATCCGAACATTAATTCACGTGCATTATATTAAGTGAAACTTGGTTAAATGACAATAATAAGATCTTTTTTAACATTCCAGGGTACACAAACTATTATATATGTAAGACTAATAATAGGCATCGAAGGTGTAGGTATATTTGTAGAGTCAAACTACAATAGTAAATGTATAGAAAAACTGACAAGCGTAAGCAATACCTCAGAAATACTTGCAACTGAAATGTATATTTATCAGAGCTGGGCATTTGCGGCATATTTTGCGGTACTGCGGTACTGCGGTACTACCAAACTACCAAACCGGCACCAAACCGGTACGCGGAAATTTGAATGCGGTAGCGGTACTGCGGTACTTTCAGCGATCCTTTGCGGTACTGCGTTATGTGGTTCCGGTTTGCGGTTTGCGGTAGTACCGCAGTACCGCAAAATATGCCGCAAATGCCCAGCTCTGATATTTATAACATCCAATATTCAAATTTTGGCATCTACTGACCATCAGCTGGTAACGTACCAACTTTTATTACAAATTCTAACCTCCAATCATATCGGTAACCATTGTGTCATTGCAGGAAACTTAAATATTGATCTCACAAAAGAACATTCGCACAATAACGCAGGCTTATTTCACATCATGACTGCAAAGGGTTTTAAATTAGCTATTACCCAGCCAACTAGATTTCACAATGACATTAGAAATTCAACTCTACTAGATCAAATCTGAGCATGGTCTCCGCTTGACTGCATCTCGTGTATAATTATATTACATATCACAGATCACTTGCCTACATACACCATGCTAATCACCCATTTCTCTGCTCAGGAAAATATAAACGATGACTATAGATCTTACAGCTATAATGATAAACTACTAGTAAAATTACTTAGAGAAAAAACGGCTTTTGACTGAACGAGAATTACCGAAAGTAACCATGACATTGAAACACTATTTCAAGCATTCTCAAGCACATTAATGGATATATGCAACACAAACGTTCCTCTTAAATCAAAAGTAATATCTAAAACTAAATACAACAACCAATGGATCACACAAGCACTCATCGTGAGTATTAAACGCAAACATGCTCTCTTTAAATTATGGGAAACGTATATTATTACTGAACAGACATACGAAGAAATGCATCAGATTAAATATAATTTATCCGACAAGGCGCTACTAACTCGTGGGATCCAGAAGGATTTATCTATTCTTGGGTCCATTACTATTTCAAAGTCACATCAACGATTCTCATCGCTCAACCACATTAAATTACGTACAATTTGCAGATGATACCACACTTCTTCTCATTATAAGTTAGATTTTCTGATGAGTGAAATAAACAAGCAATTAGAGCATGTGTATAAATGAATGTGACCAATAAACTTTTACTGAACCTGACAAAGTTATCTTACATGATTATCACTACGAAACATAAAATACAAACTACACTGGTATGCATCAATTTTGCTGTCAAGGGTTTTGTAAGTGATTCTTATAGAGTTTTTCCTGCTGATTTCGAATCTACAATCCGTTTTTCTCAATCAGCTCAGGTTATCCGGCTATGGCCTCATAAGTAAAATAGAATTTTTCGTGATTTTGTCAAAGCGGAATTGGAACAGTAACATCTATCATCACTTGTTTCACTTGTATAATATCTTTTTTTACTTTTCAGGCATATAGATAAAATATTTCATAATGAATAGAGCGTGTAAAAATGATCCCAATAGATTCTGCTACATATGTGGGACGGTTACCATGCCAAATAACCAGTCCCAAATCACTAAATTTGTGAAGACAATGTATAGAGCATACTTTGGAATTAAGCTAGGGGACCAGGACAAAAATTTCGCCCCTCATATGTGCTGCAAGACGTGCATTGAAAATTTGAGAAGATGGAGCAAAGGCAGAGCGAAATCTTTGCCTTTTGGAATTCCCATGATTTGGAGAGAAGGAAAGGATCACGTGACAGATTGCTATTTCTGCATGACAAACCTCCAAGGTGGGCTTATAAATTTATTTTTCTTAAATATTTTGAAATCCTCGTATGAAACTTGACATAATATTCACCATAATGTAATATTCACCATATATAGCATAATATTCACCATAATGGTAATCATACATTTACATATACATATTGTTATAGAAAATACATTTACACATACATATTGTTATACAAGTTACATTTACATATACAATGATTTCTACATTACTGTACAGTCTTTACAGCCACACCTACACTTTTCCTCCTAATGTATATGGTTGTAAATTTTGACTTGGTCCGCAATCGAAATGGACCGTGACTTATTTTTCGTTGGCAAGGTACTAGCATTGTCGGATACCGTAATGAAATTGACTGGATTCTTTGGATCTGATATATTTTCATGTCGGTTATAAATAGATATAGAGTGTAACATATTTGTGGATAGTAGTCTAGTATGACTTGATCCTCTGGATCCAGAGATTCTATCTTTAGTTTTAAATCGATAATTAATTAGTTTTAAATTGATAATTATTTAGTTTTGTAAAAATTAGTCGTTGCCAATGTACAGGCAGTTTTTGCATAAATTTCTTATGTTCTTGTGGTTCGGAACCCACGTAAAATTGTAGGTCCCCTCCGCCACCACGGAGGACATACACAATACACAATTACGAACACAGTTAGGTAGACCAGCCATGAGTGGATCCTAGGGTCTTTGTTGGTCTGAAACATTATAACATTATATTTTCTTTCTTTTTCATTCATATTGTCCCCGAAGGGACAATATGAATGAAAAAGAAAGAAAATATACAGACTCCATCGACTATTTCATATCTTACAGACCGCAGCCTTCCCTCACGAGCCGCCAGTGTCTGAATGCTTCTTCTATTTCATATGCAAGTTTTATATCCATGTTTCTGTGTTTCTATTTTCAGGAGTTAACAAGAAGAATAAACACATTGTTGTATACCCTGACATTCCTTCTGCTATGAGACCTGTACCCCATGGTCCTGGAATTCCAATACCCGACCCACCTCAAACCCTGGACTTCGATGATTCTGATGATGAATCAATGACCAATGCCAATGACCAGTCCCAGTCGTATATGCCTCAAAATACCGCTTCAAATGAGCCGAGGCCTCTCAACCAGGCCAAACTTAATGATCTTACCAGGGATTTAGGACTTTCCAAATTAGCTGCCGAGATCTTGGGCTCACGACTTCGAGAGGACAACTTGCTGGCTCCGGGAACAACATTCTCCTGGTATAGGAAACGAGAGGAAGAATTCCGCAAGTTTTTTGCAGTGCACGAAAATACCTCTTCCTTAGTGTACTGCTGCAATGTTGAGGGGCTAATCGAATCCTTGGGCCTGCCATATAACGCATCAGAATGGAGGCTATTTATAGACTCGTCTAAACGAAGTTTGAAAGCAGTACTTCTCAACATTGGGAATAGGGTTGCATCAGTCCCTGTAGCACATTCCGTACAACTTACTGAGAGCTACGATAACATGAAAATTTTACTGGATGCTCTCGTATACGACCAACATAACTGGAGGATCTGTGGAGATTTGAAGGTAATACTAATATCATGAGTAAACTATTGCTATTGACTATGTTGTTTTTCCAAAGGTTATTTGAGAGCGTATAAGAACACTTAACTTCCCCACAGAAGTGATACAGTCCAATGCATAGATTTTTTTATCTGATAGAACAAATTCTCTAAATTCTTTAAATATTTTCATTTTTTTTCAGATTGTGACATTTGTATTGGGAATGCAAGGGGGATACACGAAATACCCATGTTTCCTCTGCAAATGGGATAGCCGAGCGGATGAGAAGCACTATGCACAGCGTGAATGGGCATCCAGAGAGAATTTTGAACCTGGGTCGCATAATGTCGTTTCAGTGCCCCTTGTACCACCAACAAAAATTTTGCTCCCACCACTTCATATTAAGCTGGGCTTGATGAAAAATTTCATCAAATCAATGAATAAGGAGGGTTCAGCATTCCGATATCTCGAGAGTAAATTTCCTCATATATCTGATGCTAAACTAAATGCTGGGGCTTTTGATGGTCCTCAAATTCGAACTTTGATCAAGGATACTCAGTTCGAAAACGCAATGACTCCAACTGAGAAGAATGCCTGGCAGGCATTCAAATCAGTTGTCACTGATTTTCTTGGCAAGCGTAGAAGTCCAGAATACGAGTCCTTTGTCGAAAACTTGATGGAAGCTTTCAAAGCTCATGGGTCGCGCATGTCCATAAAAATGCACTTTTTGTGGTCCCACTTGGACTATTTTCCTGAAAATTGCGGGGATTATAGTGAGGAACAGGGTGAACGATTTCACCAAGATATCAAAATAATGGGAGAGAGGTACCAGGGAAACTGGGATATCAATATGCTGGCGGACTATTGCTGGTGTTTGAAGCGAGACGTGCCCGAAGAAAAACAGACGGAAAGCCAAAAAAACTTCATTCCTTCCTCAATAAACTTTTTTCCATATTCATTGTATGAATAAAAGTATTTATTCACACAATGTTTTCATTTTTCACGAGTGTTCTTATAATATTACTCGTATCTACAGTGTTTAAGCTAAAAAAATCAATAAATTTGGGGATAAAATTGGACTTATAATAAATGGCCAATAGAGAAAAAACCTGACCTGATTGAGGAAAACCAATGTCATTTTCGAATTCAGCATGGTCGAATTATATAATATGAGTTGAAAAAACCCTCACAGCAGACAAAAACATTTCATATGCATACCAGTGCTATCAAGTAAAAATTGGGAATACTACTCTTCCAAAGGTGAATGAGGTTAAAATACTTGGCATTAATTCAGACGAAAAACTAAATTTTAAAAGTCAAGTACAACATATCAAATCTAAAATATCAAGATTTTTATTCATATTACTCGTATTTAAACTAAAAAAAATGACTCTCTCGAGACGCACTCCTTACCTGCATTATTCTTTCATCCACCCACACTCATTATATTGCATTACAACATGGGGTAACTCCAAGAAATATAGAAAACGTTCTTTGGAAGTAATTCATAAAAAATGTCTGCGAACCCTCTCAAATAATGATAACAGAGAAAGTCACACTGCCCCAATGTTTAAAGAGCTAAATGTTTTAAAACTAATTGGCTTATATAAATTCAATGTCGCTATCAATATGTTCAAGGTTATCAATAAAAATCAATATATATCACCCATTCAAAGGAAAGTCACCCCTATCAAATTCATCATAATTATAACACCAGACTCCCCAAATATTTATACTCAAACCAAACTATGCAATGGAAACTGCAGTAAATGCACTCTCTTTCAAAGGAGCAGATGAATGGAATGCAATTCTCATAAATATTAGATAGGCTTCATTATTAAATTTATTTTGCAAATCACTAAAGTAGTACTTCATTAGCTCCTACCGACGTATAAGTTCACTGCTGCCATCGTTACCATAGTAATGAAGTTCCCATTTTATAATTAACTATCTAAAATACGTTAATTTCATTGAACATTTTTAATTTCATAATTCATCCTATAAAAAATAAATTATTATTAATTATAATTTTTTTTCTACTAAATATACAACTGAGCATTTTATTTAAAATTGTGTAAAATAATCAAACACTACTTTTGTAAATTTGTATCTTTTTTAATTATTATTATTATTATTATTATTATTATTATTATTATTATTATTACGTATCATTTTCATTTCTCTTATGTAATAAATAAATTGAATCCCATTAACCTTGCATAAAAAGCTTCCATGCTTCAACGGCATACTCAGAATAGAATAGAATACATTTTTATTATTAGTTAAAAGTGGAACATACATAAAATCAAAATATTAGATACAGTGCACTAATTTCTTTTTCTCAGATATTCATAAAATATTCATAAAAACGGGGATATTTCAACTCTTTTGTTCATATGTACGAGTATATATATATACAGACAAAAGAGCTGAAACACACGTTCTTCTAGTTCTGTGAAGATGTGACAAACACCCAAAGGGATAAAACATACTACAGTATATACGTTGTTTTAAGATTTATTGAACAAAAATACCAATACACGATGTATTCTTCGTCTTTTAGCATCCTTCAGTTCTTGCTCTGACGACCCTTGTTTTTACACACTGTACAAATCCGCTGTGGCACGGACTAGATTAAACTCTGGATGGTTGAGCCGTCTTGGAAAGCCTGCAAAACTGTCTGTACGTTTAATTTCAAGTTCATTCCGGTTTCGTGGCTGCCTTTTTTGTATCGCCTGACCCACAATCCTCAGAGGTTCTCACTTGGGTTAAGATCTGGTAAGTCTCCAGGCTTACCCTACTAGAGAAATGATGTTATGATCATCGAACCACTTCTTCACTGCTTTTGCTCTGTGACAAGATGCACCATCACCTTGGAAAAAGAAATCTAGAAACTGGAGTCGTGATGTTGGTAGCAGATGGTCTCGAAGGGTGTGGAGGTGCCATTTCGTGTTCATCGCTGTCCCTTTGGGTAGATATGTAGGGATCCTGTTCCTTGGCCGGAAAAGCATCCCCAGATGATAACAGTCTCCGGATGCTTCGTCGTGGGTAGCCTACACACCGGGATCACCGGGATGAAACGCTCGTCATTTAGTCTGCAGACACCGATTCCTTCTTTGTTGACGAAGTAGTTGAAGAGGGATTCGTCCAACTTTACACCAGTCATCCTTAGTCCAGTTCTTATATTTATCACAAAATTTGAGAGGGTCCTAGATGTTCTTCTGACTAAGACGATACTTCTTTGCAGGCCTGCGTGATAACAAACCATTCTCCACTAACTGTGTTTTGTGACGCTTGCACTTCTTCCTGCCAGTCAGGAAGAAGGAGGTGCAGGTGCACACGTATGGCCATCCTTTCGTACAGACTGGAGAGACACAGATAGCAATCCTGGCGTTCTGAGATGACTTTTGGCCGTCCTGACTGTGCTCTTGCTTCATCGCCATCTGTTTTCTGTCACCTTTTAATGATCTTGGAGACATTGATATGACTGGCGTAACCTCTGGCAGCAATGGCTGCTCAGGCCTTCCTGATGGAAGGAAATGATGGCTGACTGAATTTCTAGCGATGTCTGGTGGCCCATTCTGATCACGTTTTAAGAAAAGGATTAATTCATGTTGCTCCTTTAAACTACCCTGCGAGACTTAAGTTGAGACAAAACTTGGGGTTTACATTAATTTCATTAGCTATCAGTTAATAGAATTAGTTTTGTGTATCACAGATTATCAAAAACGGAATGGCAGACATGACTCACCGTAGAAAGGCACCTGAAAATTTGCTGAAACAGTCTTCTTGTGTAGTCTTCATGCAGTTCAGGCACGCTGTGATCACCCTCGCAAACCTAATCCACGAATACAACTTCTACATAACCTAATGCTTTGTTGAAGCATAACAAATCAAAAAGTCAAGTCAAATCATAGGTGTTTCAACTTTTTCCTATATATATATGTTACGCCCAAACATCGAAATCGCTCAGTGAGCGAAAAAAACAGCCACAACGCGTTGTGGATGCACCTAAGTAACCACACACCGATGTTAGATATTTTTTCGCTTCATGGCCGTTCTCAAACAACCACAACGCGTTGTGGACGATTCGGATATGACCACAACGCGTTTTGGACGATTTGAAAATTATTGAATGCCCGGTTAGGTTAATTGAATGCTCGGTTAGGTCAACTGTACGCCCTTGACGATTGGTTAGGTTAAGTCGTGATATTTTCGTTAAAACTAACGAAAATATCACTGCTTAACCTAACCAATCGTCAAGGGCGTACAATTAACCTAACCGGGCATTCAGTTGACGTAACCTGGCACTCAGTTGACCTAACCTGGCACTCAGTTGACCTAACCTGGCATTCAATTAACCTAACCAGTTGGTTAATTTTTACATTTACGTCTCATTCTAAAGTTGCTTAAAATTAATCGAAACCTACGGGAAAATTATTGATAATCATTTTTTAAAGGACTTTAAAACTGGATTTTTTTGTAGGGTTAAGTTACGAATGAGTGTTTTTGAAACGCTACCAATTTGTACTGGTCGTCCTGAAAGGGCTAAAATGGAGGTGGTATAAGTAATTAAAGGTTAAAGGTAGTATTTACAAGGTTGTTTTGTTGGTTGTAGATAAGATGTTATTTCAAAATACGGAGATTATAGAAGGAAGTATATTTATTGAGGTTCGGTTTTTCTTAAATATACAAACGATTTCGAGATGAGGAAGGTCGGCTTCATTTGTCCTAGCATTTATTGTAAAGTTATCAGATTTTATGAGATGGTCTTGTTGGTAAGAATGTTGTCGGATAGTTGAATGATAGATTTGTTATCCTGTTATTGGTACGGCTACCTACTCCTTTGTGTTTGTCAACATAGACTTGAAATTGACCCATGGTTATGCCAACGTAGAAGGGCGTGTAGTGGTCGTTATTATATTTTACATATTGGCCACACGAATGTATTAAATCGACAACTCAGTCGAATGGGATTAAATTACTGCTTAAAACAGACTCTGATGCTTGGTGAAATAGAGTTACAAGTACACGTAAAAAAATTATATAAATCCGTTTCTTGCTAAAAAATAAAAGATAAAAATACGAATCTAAGCAGCTTCTCACTAATTAAACCTGGAGAAGCTGCTTATCTGGTTGGAAACAATTAAAAAAGGGGTCTATACAGTCTACAATTTCTGAGAAATCGCTCTTTTTAATTTATTTTTATAGCTACTTGTCTATCTAGCAATATACCTATCTGTCTGTCTATCTTTTCTATCTATTAATATGTCTATCTGTCTGTCTAATGGGATCAAGAACAAGGTTACATTGACTAGATAAGGTATATGAAAATGACCAAGTATATGGTTCCATTGATCAAATACAATGAATCAAAAGAACCAAGTATAGGGTTGGATCAACCAAATAAGAACATATAAAGAAATAAAGCACTGATTTCTTCAAACACACATTTATCAGTATGACAAAATAAGTTTTATTGCTTCAACTAAATATTTGATGCGCTATACAGTAATCAATATTTGCCGATTTGATAGTTTCGAAAGTATCGGAAAAATTCTTTAATTTATTTGAGAATCTTTTTGATAAATATTCTTTTTTCTAGTTCTATTTTTCATTTTTTTTAGTGTTATTTGGAAAACTCATTGCTCGGTAGTGAAAGTAGCACCATTTTCGATAGCTACAGTTTTCGTATCTCGCGTAGAATTTGCATAAAAAGATGATTAGATTTACATTTTGCCACAAATTTACAGTAACCATACACCATACTCATTATGGTATATGAGGAGATCAGGATGAGCATAGATACACTGCTCATCCTTGTATCTATGCAGTATCCTTTCATAAAATTCTGCGAATGATTCAGACTGTATTTTTCATAAATAAATTTGTGGTTGCGTTCATTCTGCTTCCATTTTGATACCTTTTGATGCATTCTCTTACTACGGCTTGTGTTTCATCTGCATTCTGTATTGCATTTTTATTCTGCATTCGACTCCTTATCACGTGCATATATTTCCTTTTAGTGAAACACACATAGTGTAAATGTACTTTCCCTCGCTTCTTGATTTTCTGTATCACTACTTCTGCAGTCTTACTTCCTGTCGAAGTTTCCACGTTCTGTGTCTTTATTCTTTTTTTTATTTTATTTAATGGTCTTCATTTGAACAGAATACAGCCTTAGTATTTATTTCGATGATACACTCTTGACATAAGTATTTCATAACGTTGACTCTTCTTGCCTGTATGATTTCCAATAAATTATGTGTATTTTCTAGATTTAAGCATTTCAAGTGTAACTTATTATTATTATTATTATTATTATTATTATTATTATTTAAATAAAATAATGTACGTTCTCTATTTAGTTCTTTTTTTTTATCTGAAGGAAATCCGAATGACTCTCTGAGGAGCGGAAAAGGTTATAGAAAGAGAGAATGAGTTCAGCGCCATGTTTTGATTGGTCAGCCGAAAACGTGTCGGTGGCAGTTGGTGAGGCCTTTGTCATTTGCCTCGAAAACATGCTACGAAAAATTTTACGACAGTTTTAATGACTGTCACACAAAATAAACCATTTTGTAATCATGGCGGATATTTATACAGACATTTTTAGATCCTCATTTTCGCAAACTATTAACGCACAAACAGGCATTAATTTATTTACTTTGTAACATTTAGAATTAGCATTTTTTTAACTTTTATTGGAGCATTCGCAAAAGACGTATGCTCAATGGTACATCGAATATATGTATACTGCACATCCACCAACTCACAAGTATATATATGTGTGTGTGTGTTGCACGTAATGTAGATAGTTGCCTAATGTTGATATTATGCAAGATATTGCCAATTGTTGATATAAGAAATTTCCACATTACGCGTAACATATGTTATCTAACCTAACCTAACATTAGGTTAGGTCAGGTTAGGTTAGATAATATATGTTACGCGTAATGCGAAAATTCCTAATATCAACATTAGGCAATTTCTTGCATAATGTCAACATTAGGCAACTATCCACGTTACACGTAACATATATACTTAAGAAAGTATGTTCTAATTCGAGGCAAGAGATCAACAACAGACTGTTGCCTCATCAAGCATTATGCAAAGAAAACTCAGTTAAATTATATACAGAAAAAACTTTAAAAATATGGAAATTACATTGTGAAAACCTGATTTTTACCTCAGCGATTCATGGTGTAGAGAGAGAGAGAGAGAGAGAGAGAGAGAGAGAGAGTAAACAATTCGTAAGTTAACATCATCTCCGGAAATGGTCGCTTCCATTTTATAAGAATTCTAAGTTGTTTTTGCACCAAGGGAACTTCAGCTAATTAAGAATTTTTCCTTTGATGTCAATAACTATTTCGCCAACAAAACCTCGCGTATAACCTTGTCAATACACTTCTTCTGTCATTCTTTAAGATAAAATGTAAGAAAATTAATGATAATAATAATAATAACTCATCTCACACTATTATGTTTTATGGTCTGTTAGTCGACAGTAGATTAGATTCGTTGGGCACTTAACAATTTATTTTATCCTATGACTGTAATATGAATGTATTTTTCATTACATTCGACTGGCGTCAATGACCTCGATGTTGCGACGCAAGAGAGACAAACCTCACCCAATCACTCACTCACGGGTGTCAGTTACCTCGATGCTACGACGTCAGAGAGACTAGTCCCAAGCATTCACTCACTAACTCGCTCACTCACGCTCAATCATTCATTACATCCCACTGGCGTCACTGACCTCAATACAGGGCGTCCCAAAAAAATGTATACACCCTTTAACAGCTGATAGCTCAATTGATGTTTCTTTCTTTCCAAGTTAAACCCATTAGAATTAATAATGGCAGTCAGACTAAGCTTTGAACAAAGGAAATTCATTCTAAAATGCTACTGGAAGTGTGAAAACGCAGTTGAAGTGCAAAGACAGTTTAGGAGGGAGTTTCAAACAGATCCACCAACGCGACTTACCATCACTCGAATTAGAGATAAGTTTGAAGCCGATGGAACTGTTCAGAATGTCCACAAGAAGCGTTCCGGAAGACCACGGACATCGACAAGCCCCACAAAGCAAGAAAGAGTACTGGAAACGTATCACCAAAGTCCAAGAAAATCTGTGCGGCAAGCGAGTCGTGAGGTAGGAATTTCAGAATCGTTTGTCCAACGCATTTTGAAGCGCTGTCAATGGAAAAGTTACATTCCAAGATTAGTCCATGCTATTAATGAAGATGATCCGGACCGAAGAGTGGAGTATTGCGAGTGGTACTTGGCACGATGTGGATGTGGATTGGACGAAGGGGTTTCGTAGAATACCCTCCGCGTTCACCAGACCTCACACCACTAGACTTTTTTTATGGGGATACTTAAAAGACAAAGTCTACGCTATAAAACCTGCAACAGTCGCTGAATTGAGAGCAGCCATTGAACGAGAATGCACACAAATACCAAACGAAATGTTTCGTGATGTTTGCGATTCCATTGCTTCGCGTTATCAGCAGTGCCTGGACCAGAACGGACGTCAGTTTGAAAACAGGCGTTGACAAAACAATTAAATAATGTCTGTAGATTCTACTACATTTTGAAAATGAAATGTATTTTAATAAACACTGCCTTTATAATTATTTAAAGTGTGTATACATTTTTTTGGGACGCCCTGTATTGCGACGTCAGAGAGCTTAATCCCAATCACACACACTCATTCATCACATCCATTAAAACATTTTATCTTTTAATGACACTTTTTAAAGACTAATCCTTATTTTATATAATTGGATTATTTTCTAGATTTTTTACATATAAAAAAGTTATTTAATTTGTAACGAAATGATGAAGAGGGCCTCTACTCAGAGTATCAACGACAAAGAGTTCTTGTTTTTATACTCTGAAAGAATTCTAATAGCGTTCTTCATTGATGGCATTATAGTTTTAGTAAAATTACAAAGCTAAAAGGCTTTGAAAAGAAAGCTTTGACAGTTTTTATACAATCTTTTAAGACAAGATTATAATTTCATAAGCGTCCTAAGAGATTTTTCACTAAAATCCCTTTTTGCAAAGTAAAATGTTTCAGTTTTCCTGAGGAAAGAGAGCTTTCTCGATAATTCCAGAAGTCTTACAGCGAGAATTTTTGTAAAATTCTAAGAAACTTTACAAAGTTGTGTGGTATGAAAATAACATAATTAAACTGACACGAGTATATCGTTAATGATCATATATATATATATATATATATATATATAATATATATATATATATATACACTGTCGCGACGAAGTATAAAGAAGGAAACAACTTTTCAGGAAGACGTAAATTTTTATTTCTTAACACCAATACAGTTTCGGTTCCTCGCGAGCCCTTGTCAGTTGGGCTCGCGAGGAGTTGAAACTGTATTGGTCATACTTAATTTTAGTGTGCAGTGATACCCAATTTGCACATTAATAATTTCAATTTGTGCAGTGCTAAATTTAAAATCTGTGAAGTGATAAATTAGGTTCTATATCGGATATAGAATCTAATTTATCACTGCACAAATTGAAATTATTAATGCACAAATTGGTTATCACTGCACAAATTGAAATTATTAATGCACAAATTGGTTATCACTGCACACAAAAATTAGGTGTGACCAATACAGTTTGGGAGCCCAATTAACAAGTGCTCGCGAGGAGCCGAAACTGTATTGGTGTTAAGAAATAAAAATTTACGTCTTCCTGAAGAGTGGTTTCCTTCTTAATATATACAGTATATATTAGAAAGAGGAAAGAAAAACAAATTTAATAGACAAGAGCGGTCAATATTCCGTTAGAGGAAGAGTGACTGAAAAATTAATAACTAGACAGTTACTGAGAACCTTTAAAAGAAGGCATAGGAATATAATGACTCCTATGTTTAAAGCCCTGATCATACACAAGTTGGAGTATTCGTCACTCTTAGCATTCCCATATAAAAAGAAAACATCAGTCAATTGGAAAGAATTCAGAGAAACTTTACACCAAGATCATTTGATGCAAACAACTAACTTACTGGAAAACATTACGTTAATTAAAATTATATTCGCTGGAAAGAAGAAAAGAGAGGTACACCACTATTTACATTTGGAAAATAGAAAAACTAGTTCCTACTCTCAATTTGAACCCTATAACCACTCAATAAAGGATGGAAAATAGGAAAGGTAGACTGTGTATATTGGCAAACTAAAGGCTAGACATGGAACATCCTCAACCTTGAAGAAAAATAGTGTTGTTGTCAGAGGGCCAAGACTATTCAACTAGCTGCCGAAGGAACTTCGGAGCACAAATGGTGTCTCTGTGGAAGTCTTCAAAAGAAGACTAGATACCTGAGTGAAGACAATCCCAAATGAGTCGGGTGTATCTGTTTATGTGAAATACAGAGCTCAAGAAACCAAGCCTGACTTCCGTGAAATGAGAATCGTCACACGGAACGCATGTAAGGTCGCATAAGGTAATATATATATATATATATACAGTACTGGCCAAATTATTAGGAATTTTTTAAAATTTCATTTTTTGGTATAAAATGTTAAATTAAACCAATTTTAAACGTTGAAAAGTTATTTATTTCTACACAAGAACATGGTCATTATTTAGCAATAGTTTAGTACTTAGTTTGACCCCCCTTAGCTGCCTTAAGGGCTGCGACACGCTTCGGCATGCCATGAATCAATTTTTTGCATAATTCCTTAATACGTGTAGAGTGAAACCAGACTTGAATAAGTCGCTCTATGAGTTGGTGTTTTGTTGTTATCGGCGTTTCATGGATTACGTCCTTTAAAAACACCATAAACTTTCGATTGGGTTCATGTCTGGAGAATTTCCAGCCCATGGGAGCAACCGAACACTATTTTCATGACACATTTTTTAACCGACTTTGCCGTGTGGCATGGAGCTGAGTCTTGTTGAAAAATCCAACGTCTATTACCATACCATTCCCTTATTTGAGGCAGTAGACGTCTTCTTAGTACTTCTATATACTTGACTTGGTTCATATTCCCTCAACAATGCTCAAACGACTAGTTCCATGCACAGAAATTGCTCCCCAAACCATGATCTTTTGTGGAAATTTCACCGTTTTCATCAGACACTCAGGCAAAAATTCTTCTCCAGGCCTCCTTCTTCACTTTGAACACGATCGTCAAGCACGGCAATCGTTGACTCATCGGAGACACCCTGCAATCAAAGAAAGCCCTGTGAAAGAGTCAGTGCATAGCGTATGAAGTACAGCTAAAACGAAGTACAGTATGACTTGCTGCTTTACAGATATTTTTACTGCAGTTTTATCACGTACTGTAAATACACTTCTATGCATACTGTATTTACTGTATTAACATTCTATTTAATGTTAAATATTATTCTTACCTGTTCCCAATCCTCACTAGTCCAGTTAATGTGTTCCTTTGCCCATGCAAAACGTGCCTTCTTCATAGCCTCAGTGAGCCTGGGCTTCTTCCTTGGGCGGTAGGCTTTGAAGCCGGCAGTTAGAAGCCTCCTGTTGACTGTTCTACGACTAATATTGATGCCATCAGCCGCTAGACTACTGGAAATGTTTTTGCAAGTAGCTTTTCTATTTCTAAGAGACAAAATTGCAATCTGTCTATCAGTTCTTGGAGTCGTTACCCTTTTTCTGCCGCATCTTCCAACCCTTTTGGGGCCTACATTTTCTCCAAATACCATTTTTTTTCTTAATACGAAGTACTGACTGTGGTGAAACATGGAGTTTGGCAGCGATTTCCTTTTGTTTAAATGTAGAAGAAGTTAATAAAACCTGTATTTGCCCAATTTTCCGTGGACTCAAGTCATTCTTTCGCCCCATTTTCAAATTCACTTAAAACTGTAACAAATAATTGCCGAAATTGGGTAAATACACTATTTAAATTAAACGGTAGTTACAATGACACGTAAAAGAAAGAGAAACACACCCGCATCGCAAGACAACCAAACGACAACTGACGAACAAACACGCTTCGTTCGACTAAAGAATTATGCAAAAAATTGATTCATGGCATGCCGAAGCGTGTCGCAGCCATTATGGCAGCTAAGGTGGGTCAAACTAAGTACTAAACTATTGCTAAATAATGACCATGTATTCTTGTGTAGAAATAAATAACTTTTCAACGTTTAAAATTGGTTTAATTTAACATTTTATACCAAAAATGAAATTATAAAAAAATTCCTAATAATTTGGCCAGTACTGATATATATATATATATATATATATATATATTATATATACATATATACAGGGTGTCCCGTAAGTCTGGACCCATAGGGAAAAATAATAAAATTACAAAATAGTCCAAAAATTTATTACATAATCTGTTCAAAGTGTCCGCCGTTGTGTCGCACACATAGTTGAAGACGTAATCTCCACTGCGACATCACTTTCTGAATCACAGTCGCAGAAATTTCTTGACACGCCTCCACAATGCGTGCTTTAAGGTGGAAAATGTTCTGAAGTTTGACCTCGTACACTTTGGCTTTCAAGTGGCCCCACAAATAAAACTCCAGCGGAGTAAGATCATAATAAAAAAAATAATAAAAATAATATAAAAAAATAAAAAAATATATTATAAATAAATTTTTGGACTATTTTGTAATTTTATTATTTTTCCCTATGGGTCCAGACTTACGGGACACCCTGTATATATATATATATATATATATACAGGGGTTGGACAAAATAATATGAACACCTTGATAAATGGCGGTTTTTATTCTTAATATGGAGTTGGTCCTCCTTTAGCGGCAATAACAGCTGCAATGCGTCGGGGAATTGATTCATACAGCTTTCGGACAGTGGCTGGAGGAATCCTGAGCCATTCTTCGAGTAAACCCTGCTCCAGTTCCTCTAAAGACGCCGGCGGTGGGAATCGGCTTCTGACCTGCTGCTCCAACTGACACCACAGATGCTCGATAATATTAAGATCCGGGGATTGTGGAGGCCAATCCAAGCGTTCTACTTCACTAACATGCTCTTCAAACCAGTTTTTAACGACCACAGCGGTGTGGATTGGTGCATTATCATCCTGGAAGACGGCGCCGCCATTGAGAAACAGCGTTTGGACCATGGGATGGACCTGGTTAACCCTACCATGCAGTACTACAGCTGGGCCAAGAGTATTCCACGATATTGCTGCCCAAACCATCACAGATCCGCCTCCATGCTTAACGGTTGGGGTCAGGCAGTCGGGGTCATAAGCATCTTTAGGCTATCTCCAGACGTAAACTCGACCGGAACATGGAAATAGCGTAAAGGAGGATTCGTCGGAGTAGACTACATTCTTCCACCGGTCCATTGACCAATTCTTATGATCATTACACCATTTTCTGCGCCGCTCAATGTTGATGTGCGAAAGGAAGGGTTTGGCAATTGCAGCCCTCCCATGGTATCCAGCTCCATGGAGCTCGCGACGTACAGTTCTGGTCGATACCGGGCTTGCAAGATGCTGGTTAAGCTCTGCAGTCACTTTTGGAGCTGTGGTCTTATGGTTCTTTGTCACAATGCGCTTTAGCACCCGGCGGTCTCGATCACACAGCTTCTTCTTGCGTCCACTATTGCATTTGTCGGTGCTTGTCTTTCCATGGTTTTGGTATGCAGACATGACCATAGAGACAGTTCCTCTGGATACATTGAACATCTGAGCGGTTTTCGTCACCGATGCACCAGCCATCCGCGCTCCGACAATTTGCCCTCTTTGGAAGTCTGACAGGTCTTTCATAACTGCTAATTAATAATTCACTCAGATCTGTAAAAACAACGTGAGGGTTATAACATGACGTATACACTCTCTGTTACGCATTTAAATAGGTTTGCCAGTCATTTGACCGTTTACTTTGTGTCTGAGCAGTCCGTAAAGATAACCGGTGAAATCGGCGGGTGTTTATATTATTTTGTCTAACCCCTGTATATACACAGTATACTGTATATAGGCATAGCTGTCTAACACTACGTGTTAGACAGCTCACGTAGTCGACGGTCAATTGAAAGAAATGTAGGCCTCGATCGTAATCGCGTATTAGGATACCTTTCAGCATACCGGCGTTGGGCAGCAGCTGCGTTCGTAGCATTTCTCCTACCACGAGATGCATATCAGCAAGTTCTTCAAAAGAATACTGCTCTATAACGCTCTGTAACATTACACGAGAGTGACATATGAAATGAAGGAAATAATTTTGGTTTCTAAAATGACAACTAACAAAATACTATGAAAACAAAAGAAAAATAGCTATCTAAACAACTAGACAATTATCCTTTGATAAACTTTAATGACTTTCATTTTAATTGAATCGTCCTCAGCAAAAAGGCAATGTATCTCGGAAACGAAGCGATTGCGGATTTATGTTCATAGGAACATTTTTATTCAATTTGACGTCCTGAATATGTATACTAATTTATGAAACATAATTTGATAACACCTCTGATTGATTACTATATATCTATGTTACTTACTTTTGTTACTTTTGTTGAGTTTGAACGACGATTCAGGATCGACCTGCGGTCGACCCCTCTGCAGCATCCCGCCTCATTTGCGGGACTTGGTGAACGAAGGAATTGCTCTCTGATCTCCTCCTGCCCTAGTAGCCAGCCACGCATGGCTGGTCAGGGACTTTGCACTAGAATCTGTCCAGCTGGTTCTTGAAGTTATTTATGTCGGTGTGCTGGAGATTCTTCACTTCTTTTGGAAGGACATTGAAAAATTTAGGCCCCGTATTCTGAGCTCGCAATGTCTCTTTTTCGGTGTGGGCTTATGAGTACTGAGCAACACTCAATTATTGGTATGACTAGACTCTTCCATAATTTGAGCATGATGTTTGCTTTTCTGCTGCGGAAAATCCTCCAGATGATTCCCATTATTTTTCTAGCCGTTGTGATTTTGATTTTATAGTGCTCTCTGAATTCTGCATCCGACGACATTATTACTCCACGATCCCAGACTTGTGGATTTGGTGTTATCTCTTTGGCTTGCATAGTTTTGCACCCTTTTTTCTGTAGCTCTTTGTTATTACCATATCTTAGAAGTTGGAATTTTTCTTCGTTGAACTTCATGTTATTGTCTTCTGCCCACTGGAATAATGTTTCAATGTCGTTTTGTAGTTTTCTTATGCAATCTTCGTTCAATATTTCCTTACATATCTTTGTGTCATCTGCGAAGCATGATACAATACTGTCCTTAATATCTGCATCAATATCTGCAATCATTATTATGAACAGCAAGGGAGCTAATACTGTCCCTTGTGGGACAGAGCTCACGACTTCCGAGACTTCCGATTTAACTCCGTTTACTACCACTTTTTGAGTTCTTTGCGTCAAGAAATTAAATATCCACCTTCCTAGCTTTCCAGTAATTCCTGTATCCTTAAGTTTGTGTGCTATGATTCCATGGTCACATTTATCGAAGGCTTTAGCAAAGTCAGTATATATTACATCAATGTTTTGTCCTCGACACAATGTTCCTAATATTTTCTCCTGGTGGTCTAGTAGCTGTGACAGACATGATCTACTCACCCTGAAGCCATGTTGATTTGGATTGTATAAGTCTTTTTCTTGTAGGTAGTAGGTAGTTTTGCCTCTAATTATGCGTTCAAAACAGTTTATAAGGTGTGAGGTGAGAGCCACTGGCCGATAATTTTTGGGCATTGTTCTGTTGGTTCTGTTGGCACGTATTCCTGGCACTCCACTAAAATATTTTCACTTTAAATAATATATACAGTATACTCGTGTATGTGTCTGTGTGTATATATAATATATATATATATATATATATATATATATATATATATGATGAATAAAACCACGAAGGAAAGGAAACACAAAATGGTGCTCAAGCGCTTTCGTCTAATTACATCCTCAGGAACACTGAAGTACATAAAAGGGTTACAGCCTATATATAGGTTACAGAAAGAAAAAAAATAAATAAATAACATACATACATACATATATATATATATATATATATATATATACATATCTACACACACACATATATATATATATATATATATATATATATATATATATATATAATATATGCAATAAACGGAGAAGTAAAAATAAAAATTAAAAATTAAAGGATTATCAGAGAGGCATACAGATTTGTAAGGAAAAATATCGATTTTTAGCACAAGATCAAATGAATTATAAAAATACAAATTTATACTGGAAATCTGCCCGGGTTTTAACACTCTGCCTTTTATGGTCAAGTTTCGATATATATAAAAATAAAATGAAAATTAAAAGTTAATAAAGTAGCATACAAGTTTACCAAAGATTTAGTGTTCTACCCTCTTATCTAAATCTGTTTTGAAGGAATTCAAAACAACAGGATCGAGTTGAAAAAGACCTTTGCTTATGTTGAAGTTATTTGAAAGTTGGATAATGGCAGACTCAAGAATATTTCTATTAACAATGTTGCTAGAGTGGAATAAAACTGAAGCATTATTCCAATCAATACAGTGGGATAACTCTGACAAATGGACAAAAAGGGCACTGGACAACTGTCCTGTTCTAACGGAATATTGGTGCTGTTTTATACGTGTGTGCAAATCCTTTCCCGTATGACCTATGTAAAAGGAATCACATTGTTTACACCCAATTTTATAGATAATGCCTGAATTATTGGTAGGGCTATTTTTTACTATTATATTTTTCACAATATTGTTATATGAAAATACTACATTAATATCCAAAAGTTTAAGTACATTAGCAATGCCTAAAAAGCCCGAGAAAAATGGAAGTACTAAAATATTTTTTGACAAAGTACGAGTGTTATTATTGACACGATAGAAATATTTTAGTACTTCCATTTTTCCTGGGCTTTTTAGGCATTGCTAATGTACTTAAACTTTTGGATATTAATGTAGTATTTTCATATAACAATATTGTGAAAAATATCATAGTAAAAAATAGCCCTACCAATAATTCAGGCATTATCTATAAAATTGGGTGTAAACAATGTGATTCCTTTTACATAGGTCAGACGGGAAAGGATTTGCACACACGTATAAAACAGCTTCAATATTCCGTTAGAACAGGACAGTTGTCCAGTGCCCTTTTTGTCCATTTGTCAGAGTTATCCCACTGTATTGATTGGAATAATGCTTCAGTTTTATTCCACTCTAGCAACATTGTTAATAGAAATATTCTTGAGTCTGCCATTATCCAACTTTCAAATAACTTCAACATAAGCAAAGGTCTTTTTCAACTCGATCCTGTTGTTTTGAATTCCTTCAAAACAGATTTAGATAAGAAGGGTAGAACACTAAATCTTTGGTAAACTTGTATGCTACTTTATTAACTTTTAATTTTCATTTTATTTTTATATATAGGGTGAACCAAATGTAGGTGGACAGTAAATGATAACGTTTATTTTGAGAATACATATTTAATTTTTTTTTATACTATAATACAAAATAAAATTTAAATAAATTTAGTTATAATATTTAATATAATATAACACAAACACCATAGTTATAATGAACACCATAGTTATAATATAATATAACACAAACCGTATTCAACCTACTGTCCACCTACTTTTGGTTCACCGTGTATATCGAAACTTGACCATAAAAGGCAGAGTGTTAAAACACGGGCAGATTTCCAGTATAAATTTGTATTTTTATAATTCATTTGATCTTGTGCTAAAAATCGATATTTTTCCTTACAAATTTGTATGCCTCTCTGATAATCCTTTAATTTTTAATTTTTATTTTTACTTCTCCGTTTATTGCATATATATATATATATATATATATATATATATATATATATATATATATATATATATGTAGATATGTATGTGTATATATATATATATATGTATGTATGTATGTATGTTATTTATTTATTTATTTTTTTTCTGTAACCTATATATATGCTGTAACCCTTTTATGTACTTCAGTGTTCCTGAGGATGTCATTAGACGAAAGCGCTTGAGCACCATTTTGTGTTTCCTTTCCTTCGTGGTTTTATTCATCATAAATATTTTTCACGTGTTACTTTCGTGAAATAATTTTCATATATATATATATATATATATATATATATATATATATATATATATATATATATATATATATATATGTATATATACACACACACACACATTCAGAGGAAGTCATAATATTTTGTTATTTTTCTGTGGCTCACAATATTTACCCAATTTAAGTTATTATGTGCGCCGTGTGGATTCATTCCCATAACGTGTTTTATATAAACGTCTTCCGAAACTGCGAACACCTCGTAGATAACGCAGATATAGCCAGTGATAACGATGAGAATAAAATAACCTGATGGCACTTACGCTCGTAAACCTTACATTTAATTTTATCGTATCATATATATATATATATATATATATATATACACAAACTCAGAATGGTTCCCTGAGAACATTATATGTTAAACACAAACCGTGCATGGAACAAGGAACTCTTCTGGGAAAATTAAATCCACTATAGTCCGAATAAGTAATGCTTTGCAGATAGCTGGTGAGGGAAGCTATATTTATGGGATCTCTTTGTGAGAGACCCGTTGCCCACGTCGGGCTAAAATCATGAAAAAGAAAAAACTATGGTATTTGTCATTTACCATTACTTATTCGGACTATAGTGGATTTAATTTTCCCAGAAGAGTTCCTTGTTCCATGCACGGTTTGTGTTTAACATATATATAATATATATATATATATGTGTGTGTGTGTGTGTGTGTGTGTCTTGGTTGAAATTGACGTGCAAGAATAGTATGAAAGTGGACATTCCAAGTGTTTTATCGAAATCATAATGCTCCAATTCAGTTTATAAGAGTAATTTCGCTTCAAAATCCTTTACGCATTTAATATTTTATTATATACTCGTATAAGCTTAAATTAATTTATAAGTAATAATTCCTCTTACAATAAACCATTATTTGGAGAATAGCTCTTATTTTCATCTTAACATTATTTTAAATAGAAACTGCCTAAAAGCAAGTTTTTCAACTGATGATATTCCGAGTTCTTTGCATGAAGCAGTTTGTTTAGAGCAAGACTGAGGTAGTATGGTAGTATCTGTGATTAGAAAAGAACCATCTGTGGCGCTTTAGGTAGAAAACCAAACTTCCAGTACACACTGCTCCTGATAAATCATGCACCAATACCTAAAGTTTCAGAGCTATCTGCCATGAAAACAAAAGACAAACGCATATATAAGAATTATGGATTTTACCGTTCACTGAATATGTAAATAACACGAGTCATCGCTGCTTTCAGTGGAAATGAATCACGAACGTAGGACGCGTTACTCTATATCTTATCATATAATAATGATAAGCTTTATTGGCAGGGTATAAATCCCATAAAATAGGATAATATTCTTGAAGGTAATAAAAGATAAGATAAACCAAACAATAATAAATTAAAAAAAAATAAAAATTATGACGAAAAGAGAAATAAAAATAAGACACGTAATGAAAAGAGAAAAATAAAAAAGTATCCAAAGATAAAAACAACAAAAATGGAAAAAATGGAAAATGGAAATAAAAAGAAAAAGTACACGTAGCGACAATACCAACATATATATATATATATATATACCAGTGGCGTGCAGTGGATATGTCCACATGGTAAACTGTAGCGGCATATATATATATATAAATATATATATATATATATATATATATATATATATATATATATATATATATATATATATATATATTAGGCCGTTTCGAAAAATCGAAATTTATGATGGCTCAACGCACACATACTAAAAAAGTAATATGTCATGAATAAAGACTTCATGCAAAATATTAAGACAAGAGCTTATTGTTATCCCACCCCTCAATGCATATCTATTTTACCCCTCATGAGAAAATTTTCATTTTTCTGGCAAATATATTTATTTTTTGTGATGTCCTCTTAAATTAGGTATATAAAATTCATAAATAAAATTGGAAGATAAGTAGGTCATTTTCAGGAATGGTCCAGTAACCCCCCTATATTCTTTAGAGAGAATTCTAGAAAATTCTTCCTTCAGGATAACTATTCTAGAATTTCCATTTTTCCCTTTATGGATTATATGATGTTTTATTTGCTTTTTCATCTATAATTACTGATATTTTCACAAGTTTACTGTTCTAGAAAGGTTACTTCATGTTACTTTACAACTTTCTTACAGTAATCAAGTCATAATATAATTTAGGTGAGTGATTAATGATTATATTATATTATTATTAAGACTAACAGGTGGTAAAACGTTTTCCCTCAGAATTATGGCAAAAACCAGAAACAAGTGTGAAGTCTGGTTGGTCGGACAAGTGCTGGAAGAGGGTTTTTCTGAGAAGCAGCTTCCAACTAACAGTGATGTCCTTAAACGTCTTTTTTATCACATTAAGGTGGGAAAGCAAAATGTCTCTGTAGCTTGCGCAACTGTAGCCAACGAAGTTATTGCTATGTGGGAAAAAGCCTCCTTAATTACATCCCACAAGCCTTATATTGTCTCAAAGCTTAAAAGGCTTTACAATAAGCATGAAGGGCTGGTCAAGAACCGAACTCGACGAACTCCTACCCAAGAGAAGAATGAAGCAGAATTTGTCACCAGCTTAAAGAAGCTTTTCGATGTAGCTCATTCAGAAGTGGAAACAGAAATAAAATTGCAGGAGGATAAAGATTTTCTTAAGGATCAAAGGAACGATCGGAAAATGATTATGGGTCCAGAAGACAAGGAGTTTTCAAGAAAGGCAAAAGCACGACAGATAAGCATGGAAAGAATGGAAAAACTTCGCAGGAAATCAAAGGAAGAAATGAGGCAATTGACAAAGGTTGTGGATCTCAACCAATGTGAAAATTCCGGTTCAGGAGGAAGTGAAGAATCATCTGGTGATGAATTGTTCTACAGAGCACTCTCATCATCATCTTCAAAAAAGGAGAAGCTTCAACCAGGTGTAATTGTTAGGGATAAAAAGTTCTTGGCTGCTCTGGACAGCACTGGAACATCTGCAAGTGCTGCTATGCACATTGTGGCACCTGCCCTTTCAGCTGCTGGAGTGGAAATTGAAGAGATCACACTTTCATCATCCTCTATCTACAGGTCTCGGCGATCAACACGGATGCAAATGGGAGAAGACATTAAAGCCCGTTTCCAACCAAATACCCCTTTAATAATTCATTTTGATGGAAAGCTTCTTCCATCCATGCATGGGGGTAAGATTGATGTAATGCCCATTGTTGTGACTGGTGCAGGCGAATTGAAAAATTACTGTCTATTCCAAAGCTTATTTCTGGAACGGGAGAAGAAATGGGGAGAGCAGTTTTAGATGCTTGAAGCAATGGCCACAAGTAAATGAGTGGGTAGCAGGCCTTTGTTTTGATACTACTGCAAGCAATACAGGTATCCATGCTGGGGCTTGTACCATCATCCAAAAGGCCCTTCAGAGATCACTCCTTTTTCTGGCATGCCGCCACCATATCCACGAGCTTCTTATCACTGCAGTTTTTGTCATGTTTTTCTCTTCTTCGGGTCCACAAATTCCCTTATTCAATCGATTCAGAGATTGTTGGGATAACATTGATCAGCAGAATTACAAGCCGTATGAACCCAATGATCTCACCTCAGAATCTTTAGATCATTGGATCTTGAAGCACAGAGACAAGCTTATTTCTTTCATCAACTCCAAACTTCAAGAGGGCCACACTCGAGGTGACTACAGGGAATACTTAGAACTTGCACTTATCTTCCTTGGTTGTCCAATGCCTAAAACAAATAAAGGCTCTGATAGCAGATGGATGGGAAAGGGCATCTATTCCTTAAAAATTTACTTATTTAGGAACCAATTCCTTCTCACCCCTCATGAAAAACAAGCTCTGATAC
This sequence comes from Bathynomus jamesi, assembly GCA_023014485.1. NCBI lineage: Eukaryota > Metazoa > Arthropoda > Malacostraca > Isopoda > Cirolanidae > Bathynomus > Bathynomus jamesi. The sequence continues at coordinate 599,358 of JAJOZX010001131.1, read as the reverse complement.
GAATAAACGCCTTTTCAGTGACAGTTTATCTTCAAGCTTGGTATACATCTCCAGTTGGAATTGATGCTCCAGCAAATGATTTGGCCCTCCTCAAGATGCTACATATCTACAAGATCCAGGTTGATAAGGAAGTGGGTGCTACAGCCCTCAAAAAACTTCAGAACCATGGTTGGTACTTGAGTGAGGATCTTGTAGGATTTGGCTTTTTCTCAAACCTCGTGACTGAAGATGATAAGGTTCTAATGCTCCACAACCTTCACCACGCGCCTCCTCGAAAAGTGAGGGCAAGAAAGGTGGACCCCCGAATGCTGCAAAACCCCAATGACTTAAAGATTACCAGTTTTGTCACAACTCAAACACAAGACTTCTTCAAGTGTTTGAAAATAGAAATTCCCAAGAAACTTGAAGACATTGAGGAGCACCGTAATCGGGTCATGGCAGTCAAAGTAATCAACGACTGTGCTGAACGAGGAGTCAAACTGGCTACAGAGTTTAATGAGAAGCTCACAAAGAGTGAGGAAGAGAGACAACTGGCCTTTCAAATCATTGAAAATCAGAGAAAGGAGGTCCCCCAGCCACTGAAATCCCTATATTCTTAATCAATATATGTCTTAAATAGAATTTAAGTCGCTTTGTTTTAAAACATATTTTTCGTTCAGTCTTATATTTGCTCTAATTATCCATTAATGTAAAAGAAGTGCCATCTGAGGGGTGCCTTTTTATCATTCAAATAAAATGATATTTTGTCTATTTGTTTTTCTTCCTTTATATAAAAAAATAAAAGTGTGTGCGTTTATCAAAATTAAATTTGAAAAATTACCATATAATCGTGAAACGGTCTAATTATATATATATATATAATACAAGCATCATAACTTTATATTAGTTTTCGATTACTCTAGTAATATATTGACTTTTTGAAATTTGACTTTTAACTGGGTAGGTGGCGCATGCCCAGCTTACTATGTATGCACGCCAGTGAATATATATATTATATATATATATATATATATATATATATTATATATATATATATATATACTACATATATGTGTGTGTATATATATAGTAATGATAATGACAATGATAATGTTTATAGGCAGGAGACATCCTATAAAACAAAAAGGTACAGTATCCCTCAAGCTAATCAAAGATACAACTAATTAAATAATAGATTACATCCTTCGTCCTTTGTCCTTTCTTTATTATCTTTGTCCTTTTGTGTTTTTGTTTTTTTAATCTATTATTTAATTAGTTGTATCTTTGATTAGCTTCAGGGATACTGTATATATATATATATATATACACGGTGTATATATATATATATATATGTATATATATATACACACACACACGTGCCAAAGTCTCTGGTGTGATTTGTGCACAAACGGCACGGATATTTTCTTTAAGGTCTTCAATAGTACGGAGACAGTCAATGAACACAACAGACTTAAGGTAACCCCAGAGAATAAAAATCTAGAGGTGAGGTCCGGCGATTTTGGTGGCCACTAAATTGCATGCAAAAGAACAATTTTCGCCTTTTCCTAAGGAATGTAACTCACTTCCATATTAGCCATTTCATGTTATTCTACCTGCAACAAAAAAAAAGGTCTCAAAACAAGAAATCAATTTCAACATTTAGTTTAGTTCCAATGTATCACTTCTGTAAATTTAATTTAAAATAAATTTTCCTATGAGACCGCTTTTATGGGACACCCTGTATATATATATATATATATATATATATATATATATATATATCACAGTCAATCCGTGAAACTAGCCATTTCACGTAATGCCTAAAATTTCAGGCATTTCGGGTAATTCGATTAAGCAATTAACGACTTCGTGAAGGTTAGGTTAGGTTAGATTGAGTTGGTTAGATTAGGTTAGGTTAGATTAGTAATGAGTATTACCAATGTTTAAGGGTCAATCGAATTACGCGAAATGACTGAAAATTTTAGGCATTACGTGAAATGACTGGTTTCACAGAGTGACTGTAAAATGTGTACGGATGTATATATATAATATATATATATAATATATATATATATATATATATATATGTATATATATATACGGCTTGATACCCTAGATACCCTAGATCCATGTCCCAAAGCTGGATCCTGTCTGCTTTGCAGATAGCTGGTGAGGGAAGCTATATTTATGGGCCCTCTTTGCGAGTGACCCGTTGCCCACGTCGGGCCAGCATCATGAAAAAGAAAAACTATGGTATTTGTCATTTACCATTACTTATTCGGACTATAGTGGATTTAATTATCCCAGAAGAGTTCCTTGTTCCATGCACTGTCTGTGTGTATCATAAAAAACTCAGAGGACCATTCTGAGTTCATTCCCATATATATATATATGTGTTAGTTATTCAAGGGTAGTTAGGTTAGGTTAACCTAAAGTAACAACTTTCATATTCAGACTACAAACGTTGTACTTAAATTGGACCTAAACCCATAGGATCGACAAGACCATAACATCGACACTTTATAAAACTAACTTAACCTAACCTACCCTAGTGTAACCTCATTTAACCTACCCTAACTTAACCTAACCCACAATATATCTTGCCTTACAACCTTACAAGAGTTCCGTGTGGTGATTCCTCACCGAGGTCAAGCTCATTGCCCCTCTCGATTTGGTTTGGTGAATGAGCCTAATTGCTGTCCTGTGCTTTCCATTTCCCATAGCCAGGTACACCCGGCTCATATGAGCCAGATGCCTAGTCCTTTTTTTAAAGGTTCCTACTCCTACACCACTAGTGTTCCTGAGTTCTTTGTGCAGCTGGTTGAATAGTCTGGCCCTCTAAGAACAAAGCTATTTTCCTTCTGGGTTGACGATATTCTTTCTCTAGCCTTTAGTTTGAGAACACGACATATTCTTCTTTTCCTATTTTTAACTCTTGTTTGAATAGTTAAAGGGTTCAATTTGAGATTATGAACTAATTCGTCTATTATTTTCCATGTGTAAATTATGGTGTACACTGTACATCTCTGGTTTCCAACGAGTATAGATTTAATATACGCAATCTTCCCCAGTAATTTAGTTCTTTGCACGCATTGATCTTGGCTTTAAAACGTCTCTGAACTCCCTCTAGTTCACTAATTTATTCCTTTTTACAGTATATTGGGACGTTAAAATTGAGCAATATTGCAGCTTCGGTATGATCACTGATTTTAAAGGTTCTCAGTATATCCGTCCAGTATTTTATTTGTTGTCTTTTGTTTTTTGTTTTGTTATTTTTGTTATTTTGTTATTGTTATTTTCCAGTTTTGTTTACTGGGTTAACCTTTATCGTTTTTATAATATTTTCTGCGTCTCTGTATGTATTTTATCGTTTATTATTTTCTTAATGTTGTTGCCTTTGCAGGGGCGGATCTAGAGGGGGGGGTCGGCGACGTCCGGGACCCCCCCTTAATTTCTTGCAAATGCCCTTTTTTCAAGTGCAAGTGCTCTTTTTGAATGATGCGTATGCCTCTGAAAACAAATTTTGTTTTTGTAAATAGCTCATGGTTATTTTATTTTATTCAAATTCTATTTTGAGTCTTTATCTCTATACATTGTACTTCCAAATTTGTAGTTGCAGTGGTTTTCATAGGTGCCCTTAGTGCTGGTGCAGCCATATTACTATTTTTATCTTCATCTTATTCTGATAGCAGGCCCGTTGACAGGAAAGGTCCACATTTGTAGCCATAGTTATAACTTATGATGTGATATTATAATATATAACATCATTTAGAAAATAAACACTTGCATTATTTTTGCCTTTTCTTTTGAAACGTCAGAAACTTCTCTAAACTACTCTAAACCCCCTCCGCAATGACAAGGTCGTTGCACCAAAAGGTCCGCCTTTCTACAATTTCGATCCCCCTTGGAAAGTCCTGGCTACGGGACTGGATAGTTTTTTTAATTGGCAAGACATTTCTAATTGTTTGAAAAATTTCCTGTGATAATTGTTGTATCCAAATTAGATTTTTATTTTGTATCATATTTGAATGAGACTGATCTAATAAAACAATGCAATTGATTTTACATTCACTCATTGAAGGTCTGCTTTAAGAAACAATTTTTAGTATTGTGCCTTTTTTATTTTAAGAGGTGCCCTTTTTTCTTTGGACTACCCCTTTCTGAAATGCCTAGATCCGCCCTTGCTTTGCAGTTCACCAAATTTAACATTTCACACTTTTTCGGAATATATTTTCCCACAGTTTCTAGCGTCTTCTCTTCGAGGGTTATTACCATCTTTTCCATTGTCTTATCCTTAAAGATGGTTTTCCGGTCCATTACAAGTAAAAATTTCAATATTTCTTCTTTCCATAGTGTGCGCTCTTTCTTTCCCTGTCATTTTTATAATGGTTAATATTTCAATAATGTTGTGGTCTGATATTGTAGTTGGGGATATTTCAATGTTATCAATTAAGTGCTTGTTGTTTGTGAATACTAAATCTCTGAAGTTGTTTTTCTGCTATTTTCTGTTTTTTAATTCTATTAACAAATTCATCGCCTTGTCTTGATTTATACGTATATTTCTTCCTAAACTTTTATATTTTATTAAATTAAAATTTCCACAAAGAAACCGTTTAGAGCTTCTAATCAAATTTCTAACATATGTAATGAGATCTGGGAATTTTGCAGCTGGAGTTTCCGGAGGTCTGTATGTTACAATTAGTATCATGTTTAATCTTTCAATTTTAGTTGCAACTAATTACAGTAAACGCAATTGTTTGACATACTATCGTTTCTGCCATATGTTTTAGTAGTATGCATACATTTATGCCGAAGGGTTGGGGGTATTGTGGAAGGAGGGTGTGCCAGTGCCAAGATGGGGTTGGGGTGCCCCCACTCCGCAAAAATAAAAAATTGAATATACACCGTCTGCCAAAAAAGATGGTTCACTCTAAAAACAGCCATGAAATCAACATTTATTAACGAATCATAATAAAATTCATACACCACAAAACTACGTAAACAGTATATATGTACACTAATTTTCAGATTATTATATTCAAAATTAATGATTTAATGAGGATTGTTTATGTTCAACAAATTTTGTTGGTGAACATCGCTCCAGTTTTGAATTCTGGGAGTCCATAAAGGCGGTAAAACTTTGGTAATAAAATTTTTATTCTCATTTTAATTATAAAATACATCATAAGATTTAGAAAATATAGGAAATACCTCCATTAAAAAACCATGAAAATAAAAAAAGGATTTTGAATTTCGAAACAGAACTTAAATCCTAAGTTTACAAAAGAAATCAAATTAATATTTTACTCTTTTGGATTCCTATTAAAAAAAATGTTCAATGTGTTTCCCTTCTGTTTCAACAATTTTCTTCAATCTTGGACGAAATTCATCAATGGTTCGATCGATCTGCTCCTGTGGTATCTCTTCCCACTTCTCCACAAGAAGCTGACGCGAGTGATCAACATTTCTTACCCTACTCCTGTAAACTCTCTATGCCAAATTTTCCCAGATTCCATAGTCAACAGGGTTCAAGTCAGGACTGTTAGGTGACCAATTTTGGGGTTCAAGTAAATCTGGGACATTATTTTTTAAGTATTCCACAGTTGCTATTGATGTATGGGACGTTGCTCTGTCTTGCTGAAAAAGATAATAACCACTGTTGGTCAGATTTTGCATTTCGGGAAGCATGTTTCGCAGCAGAGTATTTCGATAGTACTCGGCATTGACTTTTACACCAGGCTCAATAAAATGAATAGATGTTTTTCCTAACTTTGATATACCAACTGACACCATGACACTGACTGAGAAATGACTTCTGGTTGCAAAACTTCTGCTATCAGGTATTTCATTCTTACATTGGACGTACGAGTAAACTCATTTTGACCGTTCCGAGGTGGCTCCACAGTGAATCTCTTTTGATCAGTGAAAAAAGCATTTGAAAGTTTATCACATGTTACTCGCCTTAAGATTTGTTTTGATCTTTGAACTTGTTTCTGCTCATCAGTTTGAGTAATCTTTTGCCCGTGCACTCTTTTGAAAGGTTTTCGTTGAAGATCTTGTTTAATTATGCGTCTCGCACTAGTTTTGATAATTGTAACTCTTTTGATACGCGAGCTGCTGTCATATGGGTTCCTGTCTGGTTTTCCTGACTTAATATACGTTCTTCGATGTCGTCAATATTGTCTTGTATGCGAACAGTTTTTGGTCGCCCACCTCCCTCTCTTCTTTTGATATCCCCAGTCTCGTCAATTTTTTTTAGAAGCTTTCCCAAACCACCAAGAGTGCAACAGGTAAATGAGTATCTGTCCAGCTTTACCAGCCAACTTTTCACTGACATAACCTTAAGGATTGACGAAATAACTTACCGGTTGGAGTTTATGTTTATTAAAATAACTACATTATTTACTGGATTTCAAGCATTTAACTTATTTAATGGAGTTTATGTTTATTAAAATAACTAAATTATTTAAGGATTTCAAGCCTTTATGGAAAGGGCGAACGTTAATGCATAAACAGCACCGAGAGAGAGATTCTGGTAATTTGCGATTAACACTAAACTGACAAGCTATACTTACAAAATTTTAAGAGCACCAAAAACCTGTGATCCTGACTGAACAAAATCTAGAATTCAACTTCCTGTATGTAGTATCTTATGGCACCCTTGTAGAGGGTTTTCTCCAACTTCTTCCCCCAAGGGCAGCGCTTGTTCCCCATTCCCAACCGAAACACCCACAAAAAACCGTTACATTCTCTGAGAAGTTACATTCAACAGACATCTTAAATTTATCTTTCCAAAACGACTATATAAAAAAAACGCTATGTTAACAATGTTCATTACAAACATTTCTCTCGGTGCCATTTATTAAATTTATTACAAATCATTAGAGTACACCATCGGGAGTCGAATTCCTGACGTCATTGTCATATCTTTAGATTAATCATTCTGAACTCTATATCATTCGAAAGGAAATTTTGTGAGCTTTTTAGTGATATACTGTACATATTTTTAATTTTTACTTATAATAAACTGTACACATGAGCTAAAATGTAGTTCATCGAAAGCACAAACGAAATTTGTATTTCCTTCCTTTCGTGAATACCTAATTAACCAATCAGAATTAAGATTTAAATGACCAATCATGTTATAGGGGCGGGGCCAGCTCTGAGTGCAATACATATAAAGCGTGAAAACTTCCTTGAAAGTTAAGCGTTTACAGCTTCAAGATGGCAATTGACGAAGGTAGAAGAATCGCAGCACTATACTCGCATCCCCGATCGCCTTGGAGAAGGCCCAACATTCTGGATTTATTTCTTACCTTTCATCTCTCCTCCTACTCTGTCACAGTTTTTTCTCCGTTCGGCTCCCCCGATCAAAATCTTATATAGGGTGTCCCAGAATTAACTATTTCAATGAAATCGGACAAATTTTTTAAAAACACACTTTTATTTATGTTTATCATGTTTAATATGTGTTAAAAATGTATAAATTTCTAAATTTTTTTCATAATTTTATTTTCATAATTTTTTCATAGTTTTTCATAGTTTTATTTTCATTCTCTTTCAGAACCCTATTAATAATGAATACACAAGAACGCATCTTTGTTGTAACATCCCGTATCAAAGGAATGCAATGTAATGAAATCAGAGAAAAATTTACAAGAAGATTCCACAGAACCGGTCCTACAGACAAAGCGATTCGTGAACTTGTGAACAAATTTAAAAGAACTGGATCCGTACACGACGAGGTGGGAAGAGGACGCCCAAGGACAGCACGTAACAGTACCGAACAGGTACGACAATTGTTTGAGGGTGAACCAACAACTTCGGTTAGGGAGGCCGGTCGAAGACTCAACATATCCAAGACAACAGTTCATAGAATCTTGCGTTCGACACTGATGAAAAAGGCTTATCACATTCAAGTAAATAAAGTTTTGACTTATGATTTATAAACCTATTTGTTTTTGTATCATAATTTAGTAATAAACACAAAATTATGTCAGTTTTTATTAAATTTGTCCGATTTCATTGAAATAGATAGTTAATTCTGGGACACCCTGTATTTGTTTCCTGCCCTATTGCTCCAATTCGGCCTTTGGATCCTCCCAAGAGGAAGCCGCTTTGGCACTTTGGTGCCGCTGATTGGGAGGTCCTTAGGAAGTACTTCTGTGATTTCCCATGGAAAGATTACTGTTTTCGTGGCCGGGACCCTTTCGAGTGTGCTGAGCGCATCACGGAGGTGATTCTCTCGGGCATGGAGGCGTACATTCCATATTCTATTCCTACTAATAATGCAAAAACACCTTGGTTTAACTTTACTTGTTCTAATGCTATCCGCAACAGAGAGGAGTATTTCAGAAGGTACCGTCACCATCCAACTCCTGATTCTTACTCAGCTCATATTTCTACCCGGAATCGTGCAAAATCTGTTCTTCGACTCGCCGAAAATTCCTTCATCCGACAAAAATGTGAAAATCTAGCTAAGAACCTCTTCAACAACTTTACTTCCTCTTCTTATTAATATATATATATATATATATATATATATATATATATATATATATATAACCTAGTGATCGTTTAGAGCATCTTTCTGATTTTCCTGGATGTTCTTTTTTTTGTTTTCGGCCTCGAGATGACGTCTTCTCTCTCTCTCTCTCTCTCTCTCTCTCTCTCTCTCTCTCTCTCTCTCTCTCTCTCTCTCCATATATATATTTATACAGTATATATAATTTGCATGGGCGTAAAGAGAAAAATAGAGCTTTATTGAAAGTTAACTTTTGAATATTTCTAGTCACAGCTGTACCAGTATACGCACGTTGTCTATCGCTCGAGTGGTGTGTATATTATATATATATATTATATATATATATATATATATATATATATATATATATATATCCCTGAATTCATTTTACATTAGAATATTGATAAGATGAAAATTGCTAGTGTTTTTACTACATCGTGATAGGCTTTTCTTATTACAAAACCTATTTCTAGGGGTGGGAAAATTTAACATTTTTTTTTTAGGACGAGTGGTTTCTATGCCATTTTGGCTGCTGAATACGAATCCGGCCAGTTCTTGGGCTTAAAATGAATTTTTGACCTGGTTCAGTGGGTTTTTCTCAAAATGGCGAGGCAAAAAAAACGATTTTCTTTTAATGATAAAAAAAACCACTACCCTTCGCATGTAATGTGTCTTTTCACATGTTTTCATGGTCGCTGAACCCGAAAATGAACAAATGAGAGACATTAGGAGTGTGGTTAAGCAGATAGATGAGAAAACTTTGAAAAAATGCCCGATCCATATCCAACATAAAGGATGAATGAGGCCTCCCGCCTCCAAACCTTTATAACTCATAGAAAAAATAATTAGTTGATAAGTGCTTGCTATATTTTTAACCTTGGTTATGTTCATTCTTCAATGTTAAGTATCTAGTGTGTCGTAATACTGATGTTTTATTTAGGCTTACTTTAGTGTTTTGGCTTGTTCTGGTGTTCTGGTGTTTGGCTGCTTTCTCTTTTGTGGTTTCTTGTACTATCACTGTTGTGCTAATTTACCTTAATAATAATTGTATATATTACTTTAATAATAATAATATAGTGTGTGTATGTGCGAGTACTTTAATAATAATAGTAAATAACATATCAAATACAATATTTGATATAATCTACTTTAATAATAATACTGTATATATGATACATCTAGCATGACTATAATTTGTATTATCTATCATATTTCGGTGTTAAATGCCGACTAATGGGGTTTTACTGTACTTGCAGATCCTAATGCTTAGTGACTGCTGATTGGTAATGATGGCTGGTGAAAGGAAATCACGCAGTGCCGCCAGAAAATAACTTTTTGGGAAAACCTACACAGAAGTGGACGAATTTAAATCGACTGGAAAGTTGCCACCAGGGGTGTAGTCGAGGGGTAAAGCGGGATAACGGCGTTATACTTCCTAAAATTTCAGTGAAGTAGCGTTATACTGCGTACTGTAGTAGCCATAGCTGAATGCTGAGCACTTACGGAGATTTTAGTCAGATGAATTTAATTAGCACAGATTTGCGCTCAAACTTAACTGTGAAGAACATATCAAATCTCGTGTTTCTGAGCATCAACGGACCACCACTTCATCAGTTTCAGGCGAAAACCTACGTGACTTCATGGCTAAAAAGACACCGATCTGCAGATGATACGCGTTCCAGACAAGTTTCAAAAAAGGAAACAGACATTCGTTCTGTATGGAGCCTATTGTAGACTCTATGTAACTGTAGTATCTACTATATCACTATGAAAGTGCATTATACCCTATACATATGACTGATACGAGTATCTATATGTGTGTGTGTGTTTTATTCAAATTAAAAGTAACTAGAGCATGTACTGTATTTGTAGTTTTATTTACTAAATATATATTTTTTATTTTCGAATTAACTTTTACTATTTTTATACAGTAATTGTTCTATGAAAGGCTCTATTAAAGTTTTGCTTGTAGCGTTACCCTTCCTAAAATTTTAGGACTACACCACTGGAATTTGCCACCATGGACAGTTGTGAGTGGTAGGATGTTTGTATGATACTTTGCAAAAAAGGAGTAAAAGGACAGAAAAAGTCAATGACTCGAGATGATGCCAGCAAGATAGTTGCAAATGAACTAAGACGAGATTGGATTAATAAAAATGTCTATCCCATGCATGAAAAAACAGTGGCGAAAAAAATAAGAGACGATTATGAACATTATAACAAACTGAGAAAGAATGAACGCTACCAACAAAAACCTAAAAGTGTCGAATGGTACCAAAAAGCGAACGGCTTTAATGATCAGCTCACTAAGAACGCCTACAACATTAGAACTGAGAGTGAGGATTACGAAGCAGAACTTGCAGAAGAATTTGGAGTCAAAATGACTGATGAGGATAAGACTTTTTATTGGGATAATTGCTTTGGTGCGTATAAGGCCATATGTACAAATCCAGTACCAAAAGATTGGGTGAGACAGAAAAAGAGGAAAGAAACTCGTGAAAGATCAGCGGAGAAAAAGCGAAAAGCAACAGACAGCAACATGAGAGAGCAAAGGGAACTAAAGGCATCAGAAGTTATTGAAATGTTAGTAACTTCAGTCGATTGCGAAAACGCTCCGAGTTTTGAAAAACCAACAACAGCAAAGACAGTTCCTTCTACTGATCGTAAACTTCGCTCATCGGAAGAAGACCTAAGCAAAGAGAAGAATAAAGAACAAGCTGCCTTTCCGACAGTGAAAATCAGAACTGGCAAAAAAAGTCTGAACGAAAACTTGATGCAATGTCTAGTCCAGTGTCTTGCCGAGACAAGAACTCCTGAAGAGCTTTCGAGAGTGATAGTAAGAGTAGCTAACATGGTTTTTTGATCAAGATTGGAAGCTGAAGGCAGATGATAATGAGAAAGATTGTGAGAGTGAGTTGGAGAGTGAAGACGAAGAGTTACAAGTCCGTCACCAGTATTCAGACTTGACGTACGTATTTCCGAGTCGCAGATCAATAATGCAATACTTGGAAGATGCTCCATACTTGAATCTAGAGTATATCGCTCAACAAATCCTCAACAAAGAGGATAACGTTGTGAGTGTAGGACTTGACGATACGACCAAGGCTGCCGGCCACTGGCTGTACGACGTGAAGGCTGCCCACATCACCATCGCTGGTTCATCTCGCATGAAAAAGTCGCTGACAGCTGGATATTTGGAAAACGCCAGCCATTCCGGAGAGGATAGAGCCAGAGCTTACGAATTCAAACTGAGTTGTCTAGCCGTACTATCAAATTCTACCACTGACGAACTCAAATTTCAAATAGACTTCTGGATGTCTGATTGAGCTAGTGAATGTGGAGTACTTTTACAGCATCTTGGAATCGAATCAAACAAGATCTTGAAGTGCTACGCCCATATCATTTTAGGAGTAGATCACGCTATAGACTAAGTGTTCAAAAACACGGAACAGAAAATCGGAGTACATAATCTATTTCAAGTTACGGCAGGAGAAAAAGTTTAATGTTCTCCTGGTTCTTCCATTCATACTTTGGGACTCATTGCAATTGCTAAATTGCTCTCTCCCAGCCACGCCTCCCATTCTGTATCCCTATATAATGACTATAAATCTTGAACGGCGGATAATGGACTCAGATGTGATGGATTCAAAGGATTCGCGGCAAATCGGTTTGGGAGAATCGCCGAGTTAGCAAAAGAATAATTGGCGAGGCGAGACTCCATCCAAGCTTTCTTTGATGCCGTCGTAGATGTCAACAGTAACAAGCTAGTTCTCTCAGTGTCAACTTTCATCCAAAGTCAATGGTTCATGTGTTGTTCCCAAATTTACGCAATGATGGGTGAAGTGATGATTTGCCCTATGATGGAGCTTCTTGGAATTGACAAGAGTGACGAGAAAAGTGAAAGAACTTGGTCTGGAGTAAAACGTTTCTTTGAAGGTAAGATGATTGAATTGAATGAATTGATGGCTGTAAGGAAGGAACAAGCCATATCTGGTAAAGATAAACTTGAAGCTCAAGTTCTAGAGGAAGTCATTGATACTGTAAATAATCAGCTGTCTTGTATGGACTATTTAACAAAATCAGACGATTACGCTAATCCAAACTTGATGTATGTCCCTCTGACAAATTTAGGATGTGAATCAAAATTTTCAAAACTTGACAACTAAATCAAGGCCAGTGGTGGTAGCACATTCATTCAAACGCACTCAAGAAAAAATGTTATTTTGACTAACGGACTTCTGCTACTCTTCGTTCGAATCAGTCTCTTGAGGATAGGAAGGCATCCTGGAAATGGGTCAGGGGTTCAAAAAAGTCAAGAAAGTGAAGAAATTAGAGGAAGATTTTCTAGCTACTGTGCCTGCTGCAAAGAAATTGTCCCTACTGAAAAAAGAAGAGCTCAAAAAGAAAAATGCTGGCAAAACATTGGCGGTTTTGGAAAATTGCAAAAAACATGAAGGCCTTATGACTCCAAACAACCTGAATGCTCTGTACAAACCGAACGGAAAGCAGCTTGTCACAGAAATTGCCTATTTGAGACTCACCATCACACCAGATATTCGTCAAATGAGACGTGTTAAAGTGAGAGACGGGAAAGTCAAAATGGAAAAATTTAGTATAGATCTATGGATCTACATAAGTTAAGGCTAAGAAAGACCCTAAGATCCACTTTAATGTTAGCCCGAGAGAAAGACGAGAGTAGGGGGTTAAAAGAAGAGAGTAGGGGGTTAAAAGAAGAGAATAAGGGGTTAAGTAAGTATCAAACCCTATCATTCGTAAGTATCAAACCCTATCATTCAGAAAAAGAGAACGAAACACACACCATCATCATCCGCCGGCCACTGCCGACAAGTCGGAAAAATAGTCGAAGAGAATAGGAAAGGGGTGAAAGATGAAAAAAAGTAAAATAAGAACGCTTACAAACCATGCAAACAGTCTTAACTCAAAGAAACACTCTCATACCATGCAAACTACCATGCAAGTAAAGAGAGGATGAGGAAAAAAAGTATGAAGAGGATAACAAAAAGTGGGTATAACAAAAACTGAGGAATTATATTAAAAATGCCTTACGACCAGAGGACAATGTTATTAGCGATATTGATATGTTACTGAACAATGTGTTGTAAATATGATGATTTCATGATTTGAATTGCATCATGGAACTGATATGAATGCCTTGTGTTTATTATGTACATGATTTTTTAATAAAATAATACCTTTCTTTCCCATTTTTTGCCTATAACCGATAAACCACACATCGAATGTCTCTGATTTGTTCATTTTCAACTTCAGCGACCCTGAAAACATGTGAAAAGACATATTACATATGAGGGGTAGCGGTTTTCTTGAGCATCGAAAAGAGAAAACTATTTTTTTGAAGGCCATTTTGAAAAAAATCTACTGAACCAGGTCAAAATTTCATTTTAGGTCCAAGAACCAGCCAGATTCGTATTCAGCAGCGAAAATGGCCATAGAAACCACTCGTCTTGTTGGCAATTTCCAAAAAAAGTCATTATTCCCCCATCCCTACTATTACTTCAACAAACTCTGCCTAACCGAATTTGTTTTTAAGAAGTGAGTTGAATACCGAAAGTCGAACTCACATATTTCTGGTATTGTATACCGCAAGTAGACTTATTGCCTTTTGTTAACTACCGTATATATTTTGTTATCATAATTATTCAATTATTCAAGGTTAATCAATTTAACTGTTCTTAACACCATTGCATTATGTAACTCTTATCCAGTACAAAATCACTCCTTATTATCAGTAATCATTATTTCGTAACATTTTGCACAATTCAGTATAAAATAATTGTTATTCACTGCAAATAATTATTCCTTTATTTTCGCTAATTGCAAAAAAAAAAAAAAAAAAAACAAAGCCTTTTTTGTCCTTTATAAAGTACATTATTTATATGGTCGAAAAACCAAATTGGTGGCCCTTCCTAAACTCCTCAATTAACTCAATTACTTTATTATAGTGAGCCTCCTGTCAACAGGTCTCTCTCTATATATATAGTTTAATCCGACCACTGTACATGAACTCTATTCAATTATAGGACAAGCAATCAGGTGTCGAAGGATGGTCCCAAAGCGAGAGGTACTTCTCGGGGTCGTGTCTTCTAAATAATTCTCTAAACTTCAAACCGTTCTCACCTTCTTCCTCTCTGCACTTCATAAAATCTTCAATTAAAAGTACATACGCATGCTTGAGAACGGTGCTAAAACAACGTAAATCATCAACTTGCGCATTTAATAACAGTTTCAGGTTGAGAAAGGCGGCTATTTCAAATAGTCTATCGAAGATGACTCGGTAATGAGTAGGAACTAGTCCGTTATTAATATTGTTTTTATGGAAGGTTTTAAGATTAGTTTTGCACATTAATAGTGTTTCGACGCAGGGTTGATCCATATCACAACTTACAGTGAACATGTAAATAATACAATATGAAGGGGTGTCACTGATCGTTACTCTTGTTACAGTCGCGGTAGCTGGTACTTTATAATTATCAGTCGACCACTTCTCAAGCAACGCAAAGATTTTTGACATCGATAGATATATAGATAGATAGAATAACTTTTATTAATAATAATAAAATAAATACATTTTTTCAATTTACAATGACATGAATAATTGTGAAGCTCGACTATTTATTTAATTTAATTTGGCCCTTAAGCTTTAGGCTTTGCTGGGCTCTTACTAAAAATAAGCAGCTAGTTGTTATTAATTAATAATAATAAATAAACAAATAAGTAAATAAGTATTATTAATAGTTAAAACATGTATTACAATATTAAACAATATTAATGGACAATATTAAACAATATTAGTGGACATTAATCCTAGATTTTTGTTAGTATGCCATTAATTATTAATCTGGATTTCAACTTGGTTTTAAACAAATTTACATTCACAATATTTTTTATCGTGTACGGAAAATTCCCAGTCGGAATATTGCCAGGCGGAAAATTGCCAGGCAGAAAATTGCCAGTGGGGAATATTGCCAGTGAGAATATCGCCAGGCGGAAAATTGCCAGTGACAAAAATATGTAAAAATTTAGAAAGTAAGAAATAAAGTAATTGAAAAAAAGGACGTGTGTGTGTGTGTGTGTGCGTGTGTGTGTGTTCCAGCCATAACTCCAAAATGGAAGCAGTTACAAACATGAACCTTCACACACATATTGATTAGGTCCCCAGGTTGTGCACCTGGGTGTTAATAAATTAAATAATTAATTTAAAAAAATTAAATGACGTCATCAAGATCATTACGTCATTATATATATATATATATATATATATATATATATATCGAAACCTATGGTAAAATTATTGAATACCCGGTTAGGTTCATTGAATGCCAGGTTTGGTCCTCTGTACGCCCTTGACGATTGGTTAGGTTAAGTCGTGATATTTTCGTTAGCTTTAACGAAAAGGCTTTAGCTCGGACCAAGAAGTTGCACTTCGAAAGAGGGGAAGAGAGACATACTGCCAAAAAGTACAAAAATATCAATGACAGATTGGAGAAAGTCATCCGTCAGTATAATGAAGAAGATAAATTGACATTTCTTCGATCTATTGCTTATAATCTTCATACTTTTTGAGGCTTTCCTTTCCTTAACAAGTTTTAGCATTTTAAAATTTTAAATAATAATATTTTAATAAATAAATCCTTTTTTGTGAATTTTAGTTTTTTTCTCACTGGCAATATTCCGGCTGGCAATATTCTCACTGGCAATTTTCCCCACTGGCAATTTTCCGGCTGGCAATTCTCCGCCTGGAAATTTTCCGGCTGGCAATGTTCCTACTTCCATTTTTTATATCGGCATGCAAGTCATTCCATAGCTTCAATCCAATGAAAATGAGTAGTTTTTGAGATGAAGACTATCTAAATTGAAGTATAACAAGCTTTCATCTATTTCTGGTCTGATACGAGTGGATTTCTTGATGAGTTACAAAATATCAATTTACCCATTACAAATTAATGATTTTGTTCTTACACTTGTAAATAAAAATAAAATGTGCCAGTTTGGTTATATCGTTGAGCTTCAGTAGGTTTAGCTCTTTAAATAATGCACTTGAGTGATCAAGGAAATCAGCATCAGATAATAACCTTATTGCTCGTTTTTGGATGACAAAGATACCATTTAATGCGTTGTTAGCGGAGTTTCCCCAAACAAGGGTGCAATATGTTATATAAAGAAGAACAAGAGTATGATAAAGAGTCAATAAAACTTGTTTAGGGACTACATTTCTAAGTTTAAACATTATAGCAACGCTTCATGAAATCTTTTTCGCGATATAATTTACATGATCACTCCATTGCAAATTCTTATCTAGTATTACACCAAGGAATTTTGTTACAATACACTCCTTTATGGCGATTTCATTAACATTAAGTTCATCAAGATATACATTTCTTTTATTAGTAAAAATCATGAAATTTGTTTTACTGGTATTTAGGAAGAGTTTATTGGTGGTCAACCATTTCATTACACTGATGAATTCTGAATGAAATATATTCTTAGCTGTATTAACATTTTTCCAAGAAAAAGAGACAGTTGTATCATCTGCAAACATTATGAAGTTCAGTATATCAGATGAACGTGGAAGGTCATTTATATATAATAAAAATAACAGTGGACCCAGAACTGAGCCCCGTGGCACACCATGTTTGACAAGCGCTTTAGTTGAGCAAACAACACTCAAATAAATGACATTACGTTTGGCGGAGTTTGTACGTTTATAATTTGTCCCGAACACACAATTAATTACGCCACTACTACGTTTAAACACTCATTGATTTGGAAAAAGTAACTGTAGTTGCAGGTATTTCTTGGTGATGGATGCTGCGAGGAGGTTTCTGAATAGTACGTCACTAGGCCCCAACCTCAGATGCTGGTGTGAGACGGACTACTTGCTTCAGTTTGTGCCGCTGACCTGGTGGTGAGTCATGCATCTTAAGATTGAGACGCCACCTGCTGGTGGTTCGGCGACTAGGGCGTGCTTAACGAAACGTGTTACATTGTTTCGGGCAGAAAAAAGTATATACCCAAAATTACTTAACACTTTAAATGATTCGATAGTAAAGAACTTAACAGCGAGGACCTCTATTCGAAAAATAGGCGTGTCCACACTGTTCCACTCTGGGAGTCAAAAAGGTACTCGTCACCAAATTCTATTAAAAAGCCTAACCTGACTAAACACCTCATCGTTGGAAACATTGATTTAGTGGTAAAAATATTTTAAGTTGTCCATAATCACTTGGATGCTAGGGTGTAATCTGTGAATTGTAACATGATGTAATAAGATTTGTCGTTCCATTCGCCAAAGAGTTTCGTAATCCAGATTATCTGTTTTTCTTCACTGATCGTCTGAACTTTTGCTTCACTATTGCTATATTCTTTAACACAGCTTAAATTCGATACATACTTCAAGACGTCTTTGGCATTACGAACCCCTGTGTTACCCTCGTTAGAAAAGCCATAAAGCATTTGAGTATCCTGAACGTCATCCTCACGTAAATTAAAGTCGATTTCAAAACTTCAAATTATGCGTGAAAGAACGAACGTCGAATATTCACTACATCTTCAGATGTTACAGTGTACGACTTTACAAAGGTGTTGCAAGCAATATCATAGTTGACATCGTTATTAAAACTTTAAATTTAGGAGTGGAGTATAATCACAAACACGCAGGTAATTATGGTAAAAGTTAGAATTAAAACTCCAGCAGATGAATACGTGTCCACTACAGCAATATTTGCGAACACAATGAATGGTTGTAGCATAACCAGACAGGAAATCCAAATAAAGCACAGCTTTTCTTATGGTGATCCATACATCTGGCGGTGTCTATACCTCAGGTCTAAACCTAAATACACACATATTCATTGAAAGGTTAAAATAAAATGATATGCACAGCCTAAAAGGCAAAATAACTCACTTAAAGAATCTCTTTATCGTCAGCTTTGGCGTAATCCCATACTTCGTCAAAATTATGAACTAATTGCTAGTTTCCCTTGTCAGTGTTCTGTGCAAACTTACCCCAAAGACTGTTTAGACAAAGCTTTGCACTAGAGCTCTTGCCAGGTTTCCGCGCAATATGCTCCCGCTCAAGTTGTATGCACTCACGATCACGGTAACACTGAATATAGGTAGTTTTTTCATGCTCGCTTTCAACACATAGGCGGAGCCAGAAGGGGTGCCAGGGGGCTTAATTGAAGCAACGTAGACATAAGTATTCAAACTTTTTCTCTAATTTCGTTTAATCAGGAAGTATGAGGCCTCCAAATTAAGCCCCGTTGCTTCAATTAAGCCCCGTGACCCCCTCTGCACCCACCTATGCTCGAGGATACCCTGACACTTCAGCCATCTTTCAGGAAGGTGTTGATATAAGGAGTGAAGAGGTTATCGAGTTTCTTGAGCTTGCACATCTCATAAATCTTTAATATTCTGCAACTAAAGAACGGCTAAGTCCAACTCAGGACTTGTAAATATGCCGCGGATCTTCCTCTGCTTGATTGTATGATTACACTCCCCTTTGTTTTCCTCTGCACACTCCTCTGCACGCATAAGGAAAACATAAGCTTATGGTTTATAAGAATAGGTAAGATGGGCATTCATAAATCACGAGGGGGAAGTACATCAACGAAGGATAGACCAAACTAGTTCTTGTGTATATTCTCTGAGAACTCTTGGAAGTTCACTGGTGGGTATGGCAGGTTCTACGAATTTTTCAGGAGCACCTACGGGATATGGGTTATTCTTCATCAAGTAGGGGTATAACGAACAAAAGTTGAAGTAGTGAATCTTTACGTCCTCCGTAGGTAGAAAGTATCGTTTCAAAGGGTTTGTACGTCCTTCAAACAAACTGTTACCACACTTGAGAGGGTTTACCACCATTGAATGTTTGATAGCCCTTATCTTGTCAGGCTATTACTCGTCGGTCTCCATCTACTCATTATATTTGTGTTCTCATAATATTTTGAGAGTGAACTGAGAACTTATAAGCTGATCTCGAGTATGGGTCCATGCCAGACTATCAGTGGGTGATCTGCCGTGGAAGTTACCTGTGATACCACACTCAGGACGTGGACATCCGTGCCAAAGACATTCGTGGAAGGAGTACACCGTCTTCTCACCGTTGCGTGTCCTCACTCAATCCGTCTGCCCAAAAAGTACGGCCGTTGGTCTTGATGGCTACTTCTCCCATGATGCGTGCGTGTTTTATGTGCACATCTGTCTGCTGTTTTAAATGTGTGAGCCATAAAGGGCCTTATAGCCTTAACTGCGCAGTTTGGTTCGTGATATAATAGCAAGTGTGTTATTTGGTATGAAATTATTTTTGAATACAGTAAAGCAAGGTAATCGTTGTTGGAGCCTGTAATGGATCGCAGTTGAATCGGGTTATGTACATATTTCTAAAGCTTTGGAAGCAAACTCTATGCACATGCACATCATTCACACAATAAAGTTCACGTTCAACCGCTATATTGTACGGATTATCTTCAATGAAACTATTGTAATAACGATCAAAGTCTGCTCGTTCAGGCACATACATGCTGTCGCAATTACAATAATGTTTTGGGGAGTGATAGTCCATTGTAGTTTGAAGTGTGCGAGTGAGGAACGTGCAAGGAAAATACCCTTTTAAAACCTCGGAATCCACCCCTTCATCACCTTGAATAGCCTAGCTAACTTACAAGGCATGGACAACAATGTGTCTTCGAACAGAACATTATCTTTTATCTACATGTGTATAAGCTTATTTCAATTCAAGTGGTCACGTTTGGGGGTTAGGTTAGGTTAGGTTACTATACTCTATATTCAATTTTTTGTTTTGTGAGCTAGAGGACACCCCAACCCTCGTTGGCACTGGCACTCCTCTTGGCACTGACACTTCCCCACTCCCAACTACCTCACTACTCCCACTACCCCCAATACCCCTAGCCCCCTTGGCATACTACTGTTTTTCATGTGTATAATAGTACATTCTACTTTCCGTTTTTCTATTCTGTCGGCTCAAAGTATGTTATAGTTATCAATTTGTATTTCCTTTTCATCGATACAAAACTCAGTTCTCACAACTTGCCTAGTAGTCTTTCAGATGTGTTTCCTTGAGGCATGAAAAGTCTGCTCTTGTTCCTTATATGAGTTCTTTAATGTATGTGACTGTTTGGGGATTGGTTTGGCTTCAAGACTTGATAATTTCAGGTAGGCTAATTTTAATTTTTCATTTTTCGCTTTCATCTTTATGCAGTCCATATTCCTTATCCCTTGGCAGTGCATGTTTCGTTTCCCTTTGATCCTCCCAGAATTTGCTCTTTTTTTCTATCTGTCTTGATACATATTGTCCCAATATCGTATGTAACTTCATTCTGCATTTCTCCTGTACGGTTCGTCGATTCTCGAAATTGCAGAGTATCTTTGTACTTGTTGAATGATTTATAATAATTGTACCTTGCAGGCTTCGACTAAAAAATCTATTACCCTGTTTACTGGTAATTTCGCCTTCTTTAATGGCACTTTTGACCGTACTTGCATCTTCCGTATCTGCATACATTTTGCAGATAATAAGGTGGTGGAACTTGCAGTGTTTGCCAAATTTACAATTGCCACTTTTATATTGGAAATTGCATACAACTGGAAGTGAATAGATACATTGGCCGTCTCTGTATTTGTACCTTCCTTTTGCATAATATTTGCATACGATCTCCTCTATTTTTTCATCTTTGTCTCCTTTTTCTCATTAATTTTGTTGTGTTATTTAACCGTATCAGGATTCGTGTTTGTTTCTTTAATTTTGACAGCCATGTTTTTTCGTGCTGTTTTTATTTTTATTTCTTTCTGTTCTAATGGCGGGCGAATTTATTTTTATTTCTATATCTTCCATACTGTTCTCCATGGGTCTGTCAAAGCATTATGGTTACCTTTTCTATCATATTCATGTTGTTCATTGTTTTGAATACCGCAAACGAGTTTATTTTCTGTATATAAATCACAAAGAAGTTTTATGCCCGTAATCTGTTTCGCGTTCGATACAAGTAATGTTTTCGTGTCATCCCAATTCATACAGTTAAAGCCATGTAGTTCTTGACAAAACTTGCATCTGATGGCCTCGTTTTCATTAGTTTCCAAATCACAAATTAAATCGTTGCTGGGAATGCACGCTCATCGTCATGTTGTCCGTTACCGAAATCTTTTAATAAACATATGATGCTTTTTCCGTTTGAACGCGATGTGAGTCCAAGTGATCTTGGTTTATGATCTTTTTCTTGTTTGCTGTTTTGTTCTTGTTTCATTTCGCTGAATTTATTTTCAAATTTTCATATTTTTATTTGCCTACGCTATATTCCACTTTTTTTCACTAAATAAATTTATTCAACGGATTCATTTATACTTTATGGACACCTGGGTGCAGATAAAACTAACCGCCATGTTGTTATTCAGCTATTAATTTGATGTTATTACCGAAAGAGAAACAAAACGTCCATTCACCACAAGGTAGAAACGTACATATCGATAGAAAGTTGATAGAATGTCAAATTCATCAAATGTCGCAAACCCGCTTAAATTTTACAAGAAAATAAATCACCAGGGAGAACATTTAGAGTGTATGGGGTCCTCTGGTGGTTAACAGCACGGGTTTTTATTGTTTTCAGGGCTGTTTAATCTCCTTCGTTACATCTTAAAAGTCATACGACGGAGGGAACTAACAGCTTTACGTGGGATCCGATTGGATTACAAATGTTTTGTGCGGCGACTTTTTACAACAGTGTTTAATACATAGAGTGTCTGAAAAGCTTCTACCAAATGCAATTACATTTTATTTAATTAATTATATTAACTTACTTTGAACTGAATGGGAAACAATTTTAATTTTAAAATTTGGTTCCATAAATAAATGTATTTCCCATAGGGTTACGAGTTTCAATGCATTTCCCATTCGCTAGTAATTCGTTGGATATCTTGTGTGTGTGTGTGTATATATATACAGGGCGTCCCAAAAAAATGAATACACACTTTAACAGCTGATAGCTCAATTGATGTTTCTTTCTTTCCAAGTTAAACCCATTAGAATTAATAATGGCAGTCAGACTAAGCTTTGAACAAAGGAAATTCATTCTAAAATGCTACTGGAAGTGTGAAAACGCAGTTGAAGTGCAAAGACAATTTAGGAGGGAGTTTCAAACAGATCCACCAACGCGACTTACCATCACTCGAATTAGAGATAAGTTTGAAGCCGATGGAACTGTTCAGAATGTCCACAAGAAGCGTTCCGGAAGACCACGGACATCGACAAGCCCCACAAAGCAAGAAAGAGTACTGGAAACGTATCACCAAAGTCCAAGAAAATCTGTGCGGCAAGCGAGTCGTGAGGTAGGAATTTCAGAATCGTCTGTCCAACGCATTTTGAAGCGCTGTCAATGGAAAAGTTACATTCCAAGATTAGTCCATGCTATTAATGAAGATGATGATCCGGACCGAAGAGTGGAGTATTGCGAGTGGTACTTGGCACGATGTGGATGTGGATTGGACGAAGGGGTTTCGTAGAATACCCTCCGCGTTCACCAGACCTCACACCACTAGACTTTTTTTATGGGGATACTTAAAAGACAAAGTCTACGCTATAAAACCTGCAACAGTCGCTGAATTGAGAGCAGCCATTGAACGAGAATGCACACAAATACCAAACGAAATGTTTCGTGATGTTTGCGATTCCATTGCTTCGCGTTATCAGCAGTGCCTGGACCAGAACGGACGTCAGTTTGAAAACAGGCGTTGACAAAACAATTAAATAATGTTTGTAGATTCTATTACATTTTGAAAATGAAATGTATTTTAATAAACACTGCCTTTATAAGTATTTAAAGTGTGTATACATTTTTTTGGGACGCCCTGTATATATACAGTATATCATATATCATTTTTCCTCCATTTGCTTTATTATTTTCTTTATTTTACTATTATTTTCTTTAATTTTTATTATTTTCTTTTTAGAGACTAAATATTAAAACGGTTTTTTGGTAAAGTGATCAACTCAGCGTTTTAAGAAAAGGGATTTATTTTTCATTTTTTTCATTTTCTTTAAATATAAAAATGAATGCTCTCTGAAAACAATAACAAAACAATAACTCAAATAAAAGAAAATAAGAAGAATATTTATACTGCGTTGTGTGAATTTTTTAGAATCTGATTTCGTTTATATTTTCTTGGAATCAATCTAAGAAAGATTCTGACTCAAGAAAAAAAGAAAGAAAAAAACAAGAAAAAAGCCAAAAATGGAAAGTTATTCATTTCAATCTTTTATTATATCATATTTCATTAGTTATACGAGGGTCGTATTTAATTGTTAATAAAACCCAGCTTTAGATATTATACAGTAATTATATTGTCAGTGTTCAAAGATATAAGGGGTTCCATAAAACCTTAGCCCCCACCCCCATTTGCAGCTTACATGTTTACTTATATCGAAATAGTTTTTAGTGATTATAAAAATATATAAAATTCTTTATTTATTGCAGGTATTAAAATTACTCTAGCTGATAAAGTGATAATATAATGGCTTCTCAATTAATTGGTGATTCGGAGAGGCAACGTGTGATAGATCGCATACGAGCAATAACATTTCGGGAAGCTCGTGATGCTGGAGCCACCATTTATAACACGTTCATGGGTTGCCAAAAAGTTGCGAAGAAATGAGGACTTCGTCAAAAGAAATATGAATAAAACTTTGGATGAATGTGAAATGGATACAACCAAATCTGGACGCCCAAATTTGCCACTCTCTCAGGAAACAAAGGACATCATTGAAAGCGGTACGCGTAAGCGGAAAAAAAGCTCTGCTAAACTTTCTAGAGAGATCGAAGTGTTGAGAGGAAAGATCGTTAGTGGTGAGATCATTCGACTTTACCGTCATAGGCAAGGTTTAAAGTCTTGGCATGAACTTCCAAAGCCAAGAAAAACTCAACTTAAAATCGATGACAGAATGTGGTTTGCCCATTATCTTGAAGATTGGGATGTGGATGATTTCATGCATTTAGCTGTCTCCGATGAATTTTTTGTTTACGTAACACGTCGGCCTAACTACCAAAATGATCGAGTATGGGCCACAACACCAGAAGAAATCGATGACAATGAACATTATCGCGAATTATTAAAAAGTCCAGAGTGTGTTGGTGTGTTTGCTTTGTTCACTGCAAAGAAGCTCATGTGGGTGCTGAAGCCAAATGGTCAGAGTTGGAATGGACAGTATTTTCGTGATATTATTCTATCCCAGCATGTCATTCCTTTTCTAAGAAACCCAAATAATGTTATGGATGTCGATCAGGTCACACTTCTGCACGATAAGACCCTCAGCTTTAAGGCATTAGCCACTCAACAGTTGTTGCGGAACCATGAGATCGATTTCTTTGGAAATGAAGAATGGCCAGGAAATTCTCCTGACCTGAACGTCTGTGAACACATTGGATCAGTTATAAAGGACAAGGTTGAGTGTTTTTCATTAAATGCAGGATTAAATTCTCTTTTGTAAGGTATGTTTAGTTTTACTGTACCTCTAATGGTTTAGGCCATGGGAGAGGGGGGTAAGGTTTATTGGAGGCCCGTACTATTATTATCATTAATATATTTTTTTATTTTATATTTTATGTATTTTTGTATTGTGTAATAAGAATATATACTGTATAAATTATTTATTTAAGCATTATTGGACTATGTTTTCTTCATTAACGAGAGTTAGTATGTTTTTACATTCTTCTCTTCAGAGATACGATTAACAGAGACCTTTTCCATCTTCACACAAGTAAGGATGTAAATTGTAGGTGGAAAAATTCCTGTACATTCAACTGCTATAATGATTGTTAAAACCAGAACCGTTAACCGTTAAATATTTTCCTGATGAGGTTCATTATTATAAACACGAAAACCCTTGGAGTTGTTTCCAGTTTTTCTTATGGGTTGGCATCATTTATTAATTTCACGTATTTAATTGTGAAATTCATTCTTTATGAGAGTTAATTAAATAAAACAAATCATGAGGATAAAATTTAAATATGAAGTGCTCTATAAAAAGGTTTGTGGTGCTGATGCAGATGTACACACACACACACACACACACACTCTCTCTCTTCTCTCTCTCTCTCTCTCTCTCTCTCTATATATATATATATATATAAAATGAAAATAACCATGAAGGAAAAAGGAACCACAGAATGGTGCTCAAGCGCTTTCGTTCCTGAGGATGTCATTGGACGAAAGCGCTTGAGCACCATTCTGTTTCCTTTTTCCTTCGTGATTATTTTCATCATAAATATTATTCACGTGTTACTTTCGTGAAATATTTTTCATATATATGTATATATACAGTAATACATACATATATATATATATATATATATATATATATATATATATATATATATATCAGCTGAAATGTAAAACCTATGGATCCAAAATATTCGTTATATTATTCATTTATTATTATGCATTTTAAAATCAACTTTTCATATATTTTCTCAAAAATAATTAATGTTTCTACTAGTTGTAGAACATATTCCCATTGGAAGTCAGTCCTCGAAAACACCCTAACAGCAGAAGGAATTGCATGCAAATTCAGCACAAAAATTGCACGCAAGAGCGCTCATCGAATGGAAACTTTTTAAAAAATTCATCTTGTTTCCAAAGAAACTTTGAAAATTTCTTGGAAAAGTTTTAACAGTTAATTTCAGATTCAACGCCAATTCGATTGTTAGATTTTAATGTATGGTTTTGGAAAAAATTTTGACTACAAAAATTAAAATTATAAAAAAATAAAAAATACTAATGAGTTGTGATTGGAGTTTGTTTTTTCTTTTGAAACTTTATTACCGCCGCAAACAAAAAATCGAAATAGTCAAAGAAAGACGTGATATTACCAATTATTATATTTTACGCTTATTTGAAATAGTAAGTATGTCGCTATGTCTCTATGTCGCTGTGCATTAACTTTTCACTATTTAATATGGTTTTTGGCATATTTAAAATTTTTCAAAAGGTCCATATAGAG
The DNA here is from genome assembly GCA_023014485.1 of Bathynomus jamesi. Taxonomy (NCBI): domain Eukaryota; kingdom Metazoa; phylum Arthropoda; class Malacostraca; order Isopoda; family Cirolanidae; genus Bathynomus; species Bathynomus jamesi. The sequence continues at coordinate 572,809 of JAJOZX010001131.1, read as the reverse complement.
AGGTGTTTTTTTATCATAATTGCTTCACAGATACGATATATTCCTCTAACATGTATAGCTTAAATTTACTAGGGAGGTCATGAGCGTATTTGATACAGTACTCTATTTTTTTAGTCCGGAGTTGTACGTAGACAACCACAGTCCGACAGTGTTCCTTCCGAGCACGCGAGAAATGAAAACTTCACTCGTCCTCACACTCTGCTGGTAAGTGCCTGGTTCTGCAGAAGTCGCTCCTGACGAAGAAGCCACAAACATCTTTCATACAGAATGGTACGTACGAAAGCATGTTTCATATTTCGAGTGTCAGCTGGGAACATTCTCATACTATTAGATCGTGGTTCCCGCGCAATTTCAAAACTCTGCGTAAATTTGTAAATTTTCGCGTTTCATTGAAGTTTTCTCTTAATCAAATAAAATATGTACATGTAAAGTTTAATTATATAAACTGAGAATTAGGAACTCTTCTTTTGCATTTAGATATCAAAGAAAAGTTTCTTGCAGAAAGGAATAAAAGTTAAATGAAGTAGGAAAAGATACCTCTCAGAAGAGACTCTTTTTAAACATTTTAGAAGGCTTTGTTTTGTTGCAGGAAAAAAAAATGAGGTAAAAATTGGTTTCACTTACTTTAAAATCTTTTTTCTTTTTCTTCTTTTACTGAAGATATGGTTCATTTTACTAATTTCTTCAAATAATTTTATCATCCAATTTAATATTTACTTTTTAAACCATTGTTTGCCAATGTCTTCATATGATGAGATTATATATACAGAGACATGCAAAAAGTAAATAGACACCCTTAATTTTATGGTAAAATGTATGCATCCAATTTTTTTGCCATTATTATGACTAATATTCGTTTCCTACATTTCTATCCTTGAAGAAGGACTTATGCCAATATTCTCAAGTGGTCAAATTGAAAAAGACAGCTGCCTGTTCATGGAAGATGGAGCCCCATGCCACACTGCAAAAAAGACGAAAGAATGGGAGGAGCGAAATGGTATCAAACGACTTCCTTGGCCGAGTCAGTCCCCTGACATGAACCCCATAGAACACGTGTGGGCAATAATAGACAAGACTTTACGTAAAAAGCCCAAAAAACCAGCAACACGATCAGAATTGTTGAATCTTTTACGCCAAATTGTTACAGCAAAATCTGGGCTGTCTATTTACTTCTTACATGTCTCTGTACAGGGTGTTCAAAAAGTCGCACTACAGTTGGAAAATTTATTTATTATACAGGGTGTCCCGTAAGTCTGGACCCATAGGGAAAAATAATAAAATTACAAAATAGTCCAAAAATTTATTTATAATATATTTTTGTATTATTTTTATTATTATTTTTATTATTTTTTTATTATGATCTTACTCCGCTGGAGTTTTATTTGTGGGGCCACTTGAAAGCCAAAGTGTACGAGGTCAAACTTCAGAACATTTTCCACCTTAAAGCACTCATTGTGGAGGCGTGTCAAGAAATTTCTGCGACTGTGATTCAGAAAGTGCTGTCGCAGTGGAGATTGCGTCTTCAACTATGTGTGCGACACAACGGCGGACACTTTGAACAGATTATGTAATAAATTTTTGGACTATTTTGTAATTTTATTATTTTTCCCTATGGGTCCAGACTTACGGGACACCCTGTACATACATATTAATAGCTATGTACTAATGTAACTCATATGCACGATAAATGTATAATAAATAACTTAGTAAGTTACAGTCAATTTAACCTTATTTATTATACAGTACATTTATTGTACATATGAGTTACATTAGTACATAGTTATTAATATGTAGGTATGATAAATAAATTTTCCAACTGTAGTGCAACTTTTTGAACACCCTGTATAATTCTCAGATGTCACTGATGATATCAGAAACCTAATAAAGTCCAGAAACTCTCCATCCCCCAATATAATACTCTGTGGAGACTTTAATTTCCCATTTATAAAATACAAAAAGGTTGGTGTATATATATATATATATATATATATATATAATATATATATATATATATATATATATAATATATATAATATATATATATAATATATATATATATATATATATATATATATGTATATATATATATATATATATATATACAGGGTGGCCCCAAAAAACTATTACCTGATTTTGAACAATATAATTTTACCTTTATCAAATGTTATCAAATGTTATTTGTACAATCAATATATGTGTCCTTTATAGAATTTCATGGTCTATCTCGTGGTGAAGATGGATTTTTGCTAACTGTAACCATTATTTTGTAATTCTCTGTTATACAGTTACCTAACTGAGTCCAAGATTATGCGGAATCTGCCCTCCTCCATTATCAATGCACGCTTGCAACCTTGCTCGCCACTGATCTACCGCATCAAGGATTTTTTCTTAGTAATAAGCAGCAGTGATTTTGGCATTTTGATCAACAAAAACAATCTCTGACTTCCCTAACTTTGAAATAAAGATGGAAACCATGCCTTTTTGAGAAAAATGCGGACGTTCCCTGCAAAGTCAATTTAGATTGATAGATTTTTTGTCCTATCTTCCATGAACTCGGTCATTTTGTGTGTTTATTGCTGAAGCAACCGTAAAGGTCTTCTCGTCGCTGAACCATATTTTCGACACTTCTGTCTGGGAATCGATCTAACAGAGCAGGACAACTTTCAACTCTTGCTTGCTTATTTGATGTAGAGAGCTTATGAACTTCGACTCTTTTAAAACATTTAAGACCCAGATCATCTTTTACTATACGACGAACACTAGAGCGAGAAGTACCAGTAGTTTTTTAAATTTCTCTAACGGACTTGTGAGTGTTGGACCGTTCTTCTTGACTGCATATCATGGATGAAACCGCGTCAATATTTTCCTCAGACATGATGTTTTTGGCCTTCCACTGCCTTCTTTTCGTTTGGTCGAACCTGTGATATCGATTTTCTTTTATGAGAGATTGAAGTCCAGGTATCGTCCATTGTTTACTTGGAAATTCTTTCTTCATTCGTTTTGCACCCCATTGTTTCTCCTTACGCAGATTCAATAACAATGCTTCATCTTCTAAAGAGTATTTCATTATGTTATAATTTGTTCACCAACTATAGCAGAATGATGGTCTGAAATGAAAAAGAAAATAAATTAATTATTTTGTGTAAAAATTGTGAAAATTAATTATTTATGGAGAAACTCACTGTCATCTGAAAGTATCAATTGCTGACTTTGACAGTCTTTCAACTGAGCACCATATTCTGATACCTCCCTCCAGTTGTGAGCCTGTACCTCTACTTCTGGAACATTGAATCTACATTCAAAGGCAGCGTTTGAAAGAGTAAAAGTATGGGTAGAACATACGGCCTCAGCCGTAAGATCAATATAGAGGGTGAGCCACAATATTTTTTCAAAAGTTGGGTAATAGTTTTTTGGCCCACCCAGTATATATATATACTGTACAACAGCAGGGGGACACAAGAGAATACCAGGAGGAAACAAAAACGTTGATGGCTCTAACAAACGAGTTTATGTTCACACAAAAGATAGCACAAAACACCAGAAAAAATAACTGCCTAGATCTGGTATTTACGAATAACACGAATTTGATTGCTGATATAAAAATAACCCCAACTCAGACCACAGCATAATCGAGATATCAATAAATATGGCGACAACATTAAAGGACAATACACATACTGAAGAACGAAGCAAATTTGAGACGTTTAACTTAAACTCCAAGACTATAAACTGGGAAGCAATCAGATCACACATGCCCCAAATAGAGTGGACAACAGTCTTAGGGAATAAAGCAACTGAAGAAATGCTAACAACTTAGAAGAAAAGACGCTGGGAATTTTAGAAAAATATGCTCCGAAAATACAGCCAGAAGGAAAGAGAAACTGGTTGGAGAGGCAAAACAGAACAATATTCCGCAAAAGAAAGAGAGTAGTGGCGAAGTTAGTTAATTCCAGAAACAACAATACCAGAAAAGTAATACAAGAAAAACTGGAGAGTATCGATAAGGAAATACAAACCCTGATTAAATGATTAGGAGCCATACAGAGAGGAAAGAGTACAAGGCGGTAAAAGTAATAAAGGAAAATCCAACATACTTATAGTGTACAGGGTGATTCAGCAAAGAGTACATAAAATTGGAGGATGAAATCCTTGGATAATTCTAAGCCACAATGTCTCTATGGTAAAATGTCAGATTCTGCATAGTTTCCATGTTACAATACATTTAAGATGTTGTATTAATGAGGTTTTGTAATCATTTATTCACAGATCTCCAGTGTGACCCCTCTTTGTTACAACCTAAAGGAAATGTTCAAAGTTGCCCCCTTCTGCCTCAATGAAGGCCTGTACACGTCGTACCATTGAATGTCTGACGCGTTCCAGAATGCCTGGATTATGTTTAATTTGCTCGCACCTGTCACGAACACGTGGCTATAAATCCTCTCTTGTTTGACCCACTAGGGAGGGGGAGGAGGAAGGGAGGTAATGTGAACTGGCTGGTGTGCGCCCCAGACTACTCCCATCGTTGCCACAGGACGGGGTGGACCCATATCACCATTCACTGTGTGGGAGGATACGTCGTATTACAGGTTTTTACTGATTTGATTGCTAAATTTGTAGATCATACAATTATTCCTGAATTGGCTATTGTTTACATGTTATGCCAATCTGTACTGAAGTGATAAGGTAATGTTGTAGTATTTCCTAACATCGTAACTGCACCTCGTAATTGTATATATCACTATCTGTTATCTTACTTCTGTAGGTCACGGTCAAGTGCCGTATCAGAGTGCACTACAACATGGAGCAGTACACAGATGGTGAATATGCTGATATGCACCTTGTGTTAGGGGCAGCAGGTGGAAATGCTGCACAGGCTGTACGACTGTATGAAGAACGGTATCCAAACCGAAGGCTGCCAAACCCCCGAACATTCATCGCTGTTGATCGGAGGTTGAGGGAAAGGGGATCTTTCCGTCGATTTACAGCAGATATTGGAGGACATAACCGACACAGGGACGCCACAGACGAGCAAATTCTGAACCTGGTAGAAGATGATCCATCTACTAGTACACGAACAGTTGGAGCTGTTGTGCATGTGCCACAGTCAGCCGTTTGGATGTGCCTGCATACAAACCTCCTGTACCCATATCATCATCAGAAGGTCCAAGGGCTGGATCCTGACGACTATCCACGACGGATCGAATTCTGTCAGTGGTTTTTACGACACCATGCTGTTGATCCTCGGTTCACTAGTAATGTTTTATTCACAAATGAGGCAACATTCGCAGGAGATGGTACTTTCAACACTCCCAACATGCATACATGGGCGGAGGATAACCCTCACTCAACAGTACGTAGAGCACACCAGGTGAGGTTTTCAATAAACGTATGGGCTGGCATTATTGGAGATAACATTATCGGCCCTTATCTGCTACCACAGTGGCTGACCGGAGACGTCTACAGGCATTTCCTAGAGGAGACACTGCCAGTTCTACTTGAAGATATGTGCCACTGCAAGTACGACGTCGCATGTGGTTCATGCATGATGGTGCACCTGCCCATTTTGCCCGAGCATCAAGGGAATATCTGGATACTGTTTATCCCAACAGGTGGATAGGGCGTGGTGGCCCCGTTCCCTGGCCACCCCGCTCCCCAGATCTTAACCCTTTGGATTTCTACCTGTGGGGCCATTTAAAGACTTTGGTGTATGATACAGAGGTTCAAACAAGAGAGGAATTATGGCCACGTGTTCGTGACAGGTGCGAGCAAATTAAAGATAGTCCAGGCATTCTGGAACGCGTCAGACATTCAATGGTACGACGTGTACAGGCCTGCATTGAGGCAGAAGGGGGAAACTTCTAATATTTCCTTTAGGTTGTAAGAAAGAGGGGTCACACTGTAGAGATCTGTGAATAAATGATTACAAAAACCTACGGGGGTTTTACTTCATATTCACTCTCATTAATACAACATCTTAAATGTATTGTAACATGGAAACTATGCAGAATCTGACATTTTACCATAGAGACATTGTGGTTTAGAATTATCCAAGAATTTCATCTCCAATTTAATGTACTCTTTGCTGAATCACCCTGTATAGCTATGCGAAAAGGAAAACCAAAACGCGCACCACTATTGCGGCTGAAGGAAAATAAATAATGAACTAATGGCGATCGAAAAGAAATATGTGAAACATTGAGAGCCCAGTATAAAGCATTCTTCACTGCCCCAAAAAGTGACAAAGCCAAACCTGACATAGATGCGTTCTTTGAAGAGGAATTGCAAGGAGATTGTAAACAGAGTTTGATTTTACCCCACAAGATGTAGCGAGAGCTATAGGACAAATGAAATCACATTCAGCTGCAGGTCCGGACAAATGGAACGCATTATTGATTAAAAACTGTAAAATGAAATAGTTACATCCTTATACTGAATATGGAGATGATCCCTAGACACTGGGGATATACCGAGCTTCTTGAAAAGAGCAAACACTGTCCCTAGATATAAGGGAGGGGATAGTTCTCAAGCAAAGAAATATAGAGCTATGTCAATGACATCCCACCTCACCAAACTATTTGAATGAATAGTTAGATAGACTGTGACTTCTTGGAGACACTGGAAAGATTCAACGACAATCGCCACAGATTCTGATCAGGAAGATGATGCCTATCACAACTTATAGAGCACTATAACAATAACCTAGATGCACTGGAAGGCAATGAAAACTAAGATATCATATACACGGATTTTGCTAAAGCATTCGACAAATGTGATCATGGTATTATAGCACATAAAATGAAACATATGGGAATAACAGGCAAAATTGGAAAATGAATCGACAACTTCCTCAGAGAACGCTTACAGGTCGTAAAATTTCAAGGTATAACATCATCAGAACCAGCAGTACGCAGCTCATTACCACAAGGAACAGTATTGGCCCCACTCCTATTCATTATCATGCTAACAGACATAGACAATGAAGTAAAAAGCAACAGTATAGTAACATCCTTTGCAGACGATACAAAGCTCAGCAGAAAAATAAGCGATGCAAAGGAGGTGGAGGCCTTGCAGAGGGACACAAACAAATATACAAATGGTCAGAAGACAAAATGACATTTAACACTGAGAAATTTCAGTTCTTGAGATATGGTAGAAATGAGGAACTTAAACAGACTGCATATTATGCTCCAGATAGACAGAAAATTCAGAGAAGCACGAAAGCGATCGATTTGGGGGTAATAATGATCGATGAAGCAAAATTCGAAAATCAGACAGCGATAAACAAAGGTTCGAAGAACGTTCAAAATAAGGGAGAAGATAATGATTTCCCTGCTGAAGACATTGATCATACCAAAACTTGAATACTGATCAGTCTTGATGTCCCCATATAAAAAGAAAGAAATTAATAAACTAGAGGAAATTCAGATATATTTCACAGCGAAGATTGAGGGCTGCAAAGAACCCAACTACTGGCAAAGACTACATAAACTAAATCTGTACTCCTGGAAAGAAGAAGAGAGGTACATCATAATCATAATCCACATATGGAAAATGATCGAAAAACTGGTACCAAACTTCAAACTAAACCCAATTACCATCCAAACAACGCTGGAAAATAGGAAAGGCATAATGTGTAGTGTTCCCAAATTAAAGGCACAAGGAACATCTTCAACACTGAAGAAAAATAGCTTGGTTGTCATGGGGCCAAGACGTTTTAACCAGCTTACCGGTTACTGTAGCGAGTGGTGAACGCAATTTTTCGGAGTTAAAATTAGTCAAAACTTAGTCGCGTTTAACGATGACACAAGAAAGGCTGGTTGACCTTTCCATTATTTCAACTGATAATTCTATGGCATCATCGCTCAATTACTGAAGCTTAATTGCTGATTTTTGAGTCGTAAAGTAAGAAAAATAAATATGTGATTGATAAAAGTCTTAACAATCATTTTATCCTCCTCTGCGTCTACAAAGTTCCATATAGCTTCAATTGTATTCATGTCTGGGCTTTGTGATGGTCATTCCATAATTTTTCGTTCTCCAGCAACATCTTTCCCCTTCAGATGTGTTTTTACAGTCCGTGTCGTGTGTATGGGGGTGTTTTCCTGATGAACCCTTGTTCAATCAAACAATTTCAATCTTGTGCATCATGCATTTAAATAATTCGCTTGTACTTCTCTTTAGTTAGAGTACCATCGATTTTCACAAGGGAGCCAACTCCAGGTGAACTTATGGACCCTCAAATATTGAAAGATTCACTACCATGCCATACTGCTGGTTGTAAGCACTTATAATATATCTAACCCTATCGCCGTCCTACGTCTGTCTTCTTTTAGATCCAAAGATTTCAAATATTGACTGATCTGACCAGAGAACTTTCGCACACCCAATCGATATCCAGTGGGCATGGCCTCGAACGTATTTTACCCTCTACGACTCGACTGTCTCCTATTTCTTAGGCATGTTCCCTTCGAGTACTAGTCTTGATATTGTCGTTTTTCTTGGTCTTCCTTTTCGTTGTTCGTCTTAGTTGACACTGTTTGAAGATGGCGCTTCATAGTACCCCACACCCATTTAACAGAGATGTCCAAATTTTCAGTCTCTTCAACAGTACAGTATATCTTTCTTCTCGTAAAGTCACAATCTTTACGAGAACATCTTTTGATATCTGCCATACTGGAGCTATTGTATATGAAACAATCAATTGTACCCACCTGTAAAAGAGTTAAAGGTACTCATTTCAATACATGATGAAGAAAACTAGGAATATTTATAAAACATAGTACTCGTACATAACACTATTACATTGGAAATATTCTATAAACAATTATTCTATTGGAGTTTTATGCAAATAATGGAAGAGACGATACTAACCTAAGATCGATTTTCAATGAAAAGAACAAGGGATAATATACCGGAGTGTTGCGGTTATAAGAATACTTTAAGATAATTAACCGAAAACCATGTAGGTTATTGTTTATATTGCGCATGCGCAACATAGACAAGTAAAATTAGGCTATTTAGGAAGATTTGTTGTCAGATTCTACATTTTAATTAGCATATGGAACATTTTTTGGTCAATTTTAGTGGCGCTTCCAAACTTTAGAACAATAATATATATATATATATATATATAATATATATGTATATGTGTGTGTGTGTGTGTGTGTGTGTATATATATATATATACATATATATATATATATATATATATATATATATATATATATATATATATATATATATATATATATATATATATATATATATATTTTCATATAAATTACATCACGTAGACAAATTATCAAACATACACAGTTTTAAGTTTAAATGTATTCTAGCTGTGTTGCTATGATCCAGGGAGTGTTTTGTTATATAGAGTATGGGTACCAGCTACTATGGGTACCAACTACAAGCTCCAAGAAACCAACTGTACCAGCTTCAGAACATCAAGTATGAAGGTGGGTCATGGATGTGATTCCTCGTAAGCGTTCCAAAATAATTACCTTCGCTGACCACACTTCAAAAAGCTAGAGGAAGGTCGCGAAAGATTGTGATGTTAATCAGAGCACAGTGTCTATAATCTTGGAGAAACGTGAATCATCTGGGAGCACATCAACTAAACGAAGAGGCAGATGTAGGAGAAAACGAAAAACATCTGCTCGTGATGATTGATTTCTTCTCCTTCAAAGTAAAATGCCTCCGAGGAAGACCAGCGATGCCTTAGGAAAAAAATTTTCTGCCATTGGAGTAACACTTAGTTTTAGCACTGTTCGCTGCCGCTTGACTGCTAGTGAAAATTTCGCGAGAAGATCAATAAAAAAGCAGCTTCTAACACTTCAAATGAAAAACAAAAAGTTAAATTGGGCTAAAACGTACAAAATATAACAAAAGAAGAGTGGCGCAGGGTAATATTTCTGCCCATCTGGGCTCAACTCTAGGAAGGCGTATGGTCCTGATGGTGTTCCTCCTGTTGTTCTTAAGAACTGTGCTTCTGTGCTGACACCCTGCCTAGGCAAACTCTTTCGTCTTTGTCTCTCATCTGGTACTTTGACTTCCTGCTGGAAGTTCGCTTTCATTCAGCCTGTACCAAAGAAGGGTGACCGCTCTCAACCCTCCAACTATCGTCCAATTGCTTTAATTTCTTGCCTTTCCAAAGTTTTTGAATCTATCCTTAATAGGAACATTCTTGAACACCTTTCTTCTCACAATCTTCTTTCAGATCGTCAGTATGGATTCCGTAAGGGATGCTCTACTGGCGATCTTCTTGCATATCTCTATGACTCTTGGTCATCTTCTTTTCGGGATTTCGGTGAAACTTTTGCTATTGGCTAGACATCAAAAACTTTTAATAGAATCTGGCACAAATCTTTAATTTCAAAACTGCCCTCCTTCGGTTTCTATCCTTCTATCTGTGCCTTCATCTCTAATTTCCTTTCTGGCCGATCTATTGCTGCAGTTTGGATGGCCACTGTTCTTCTCCTAAAGCTATTAACAGTGGTGTTCCTGAGGGTTCTATCCTCTCACCCACTTTTTTCCTTTTATTTATTAATGATCTTTTAATTCGCACTTTTGTCCTATTCACTTCTATGGGAGGGGCGCTTTTGCGGGCTTTGCCCTTGGCCCCTCCTTCCTGCATAAAAATATATTTTCAGATGAGTCATTTCTTTGTGAAAGGGCAGTGAAGTCAGCACGTGCGTCGGTCGGTGGGCAAACTATTAAGAGTGTCATGTGGATGAATGTGTAAAATATCCTCAAAAGATGATGTTCTGGGGCTCATTCAGCTATTATGACATCGGTTCACTACAACTTGTTTAAGGAATGATGAGATCTCCTCAATATATTGAAAGAAATTTCATTCCCAAATTGACTAAGAGGCTTCCGAATGGAGATGGTTTTTTCTACCACGATTTAGCGCCATATCGCTCTTCAAATGTTGGGACCAAGTTGTCCAGGTTTTTCAAAGAGAACAACATTCAGGTGTTAGATTGGACGAGGAACGCTCCTGCTTTAAACCCAATTGACATTCCGTGGGCTCTTGTGAAATCAAGACTTAGAAAATAGGAGGGTATGACAATGACGAAGCTGATACAAGTAATAATTGCACTGTGGTATAAAGATGAACAGATTGTATCCAGACTGTGTTCACTTAGTAGATGGAACGCCAAACCGTGTTTAACAAGGTATAAAAAGTCGTGGTGGTTATATCATGTACTAGAATTACAACTGTCATTGTTAAGATGTTAATAAAAAATTTAATATATGCATATTCTTATCTCTTATCCCGTTTTTCTTGTGGATGCAATCAATATGCATAAGGATGTATGTGTATATATATATATATATATATATATAGAGAGAGAGAGAGAGAGAGAGAGAGAGAGAGAGAGAGAGAGAGAGAGAGAAATTCACCAACGTACATCGATCCATACACTGAGCCATTACTTTTAACGTTACGTTCACTAGCCAAATACATATATACAAGTGGCTTAAAACTGGAGTGAAATAAGAACCTTAATGCAAATTTTTCGTCAATAAAAACAATTTAAAGCTGCGAAAACACTTACCCGTAAAATGTAAATTCTTGGATGAAACTTGGAATGAAATATTGGCGCTTTTGTCATGACTCATTCTCGGAGACTAAAGAGGAGTACCTAAGGCCCTTTTCGGTCTTTAGAGGCCCTTCCAGTTCCACTTTATTGACGCTTTTTTGGCAACAGTGTACAAGAAGAAGTTTTTCATTTAAATATATATATATATATATATATATATATATATATATATATATATGTGTGTGTGTGTGTGTGTGTGTATTTTTTTGCTCAAAATCGTCTAAAACTAGTTTAAGAACTATTTTCTTAGAGTGATTCACTGACGGGGACTTCAGATGCGTATAAATTTCCAACTCAGATAAAAGCGTCACTCCTTGACGGATGAGTTTGTGGATACTTCCAGTTTTATGGAATATTTATGTCTTTCGTTACTGCATGAAATAAATATGAATTGATTGTCACTCTTGCGAAGTTTGTGCGTTTTTACACCTGCGTATAAGGTTAATAAATTCTGGAAATAAATCACTTATGAAGAGAAGAGCGTTTGAGTTATTGTCTTTTATCGTATTGAAGAACTATAATGTGACTGGTTGGTTTTGTTTTCTAAATGTTGCGTGACAACAGAAGGCAGTTTAAATAGTCTTATACCCATCGGATTGATAAGACTATAACATAAAACTTACTTAACCCTTTCAGGTCGACCGATACAAATTGGTAGGGTTTCAAAGACATGCATTCGTAACTTAACCCTACAAAAAATTCCGGTCTTAAAGGGTTAACCCAACCTAATCTAACTTATGTTAACTAAACCTAACTTAACTTAATCTAACTCACACTATACTTGTCGAGAGAATGTCCAGTCAGTCAGATGTAATCCCACCTCCTTTGCGGTGTAACATATATATGTTAATTCTTTTATAAATTGAATTCTTTTCGATAGAAAGATCGGAGTGCGGAGTTAGTTAACAGTGAGATTAAAACGTATTTAACGTGAAAAGCTGGAACGTGTTTATATGGAGGTACTGGGAAGGAGTTGGACTCGAGCTATTCTATACATAAGAGCTACGGTATGACCACGTCGCAACACCGTTTCCAGTTAGATCAGCGATGTTTATCGACGCTGGATCCATTCAGTAGTTGAATGGGTGATCACCCCTTGCGTTCAGATCAGGTACCAACTTTTAATTTGTTCGAATCCCACGTAACTCTGCAGCAGGTTCCATCCTTCACGTGACTTTCCTTTGCAAAGAATTTAAACAAATCCCAAACATTATTACTATTATACTCTGTATAAATCCTTCATGTGCTTTTCCTGAGAACAAATCCTAATCCCGTGATTTCAGACTTGGGGTGTTTTCTCTATAAATTAGTATTTTTATTTGCGCCCACAAATCCAATTCTTAAGCACTGGATTAAATCCATTAATTAGCGAGATTCGGAGCAAAGCCGAAATGGAGTGGCAGATGAGAAGAGATTTATTTGAAGTTGGAACAGGAAAATTTTCTGATTCGTCAATTACAATTACGAGTGTTGGCTTTGCTAAAATGCGGAATTTGTTAATAATGTAAAATTTAGTGGAAGTTTGACATAAATGAAAAACATAAGTTAGGTATCATATGAATTCCAAGTAGGCCTCAGGTAAATTCCAGAAAAGAATATGTGACTTTCTGCACGAAAACATCCGAACAGATCTCATCATTTAACCAATGGAGTTGCAAGAATACGTCACGTGATGCCACACCATGAGTCCATCAAATAATATATTCGTAAATAATTAATCTGTGTTCAAATAGTGCTTGAAATAAATATGAAAATTATTTAATATTATCACATAGGTCACATAAGTTCAATAAATAGCATAAAATAGTTAGGAATTTGGAAAATTCATAAAATAGTGTGTTCAAAGTTGTTTGTAAGCTCCAGGATCACGGTACAGATCCTTGTTACAAGAGGCAATCATAGATGGGAAGCCACGAACAAAACGAAACAAGAGGGCGCATAAGAAGACCGGAAGAGAGTTGGTAACAGCCAAGCAGATGGAGAAGAGTAGAGCTAAATAATAATCAAACATTTTTCGGGTCAATTCACAGGAATTTCCGAGGGAGTTAATGATAAAGTTTTATCGAAGCCAATTCAGAGTATTATCTATCCATCTATCTATTTATCTATCTATCTATCTATCTATATATGCTTTACCGTTTAATACCTGTCTCTTAAGTACGGGGCTCCAATAAACCTTAGCCCCCCCCGCCCATGGCCTAAACCATTAGAGGTACAGTAAAACTAAACATACCTTACGAAAGAGAATTTAATCCTGCATTTAATGAGAAACAATTAAAATTTGGTGTTGCCAAAAGTGACGTGAATAGATCTTGATTGTTACGCAAATTTGCTAAAACAGTTTCAATGTGTTGCGTCATTGTATCCTTCGAAATTCGATTTGCTGCAGGTTCTTGAAACAAGAGACATTCAACCTTGTCCTTTATAACTGATCCAATGTGTTCACAGACGTTCAGGTCAGGAAAATTTCCTGGCCATTCTTCATTTCCAAAGAAATCGATCTCATGGTTCCGCAACAACTGTTGAGTGGCTAATACCTTAAAGCAGGGGGCCTTATCGTGCAGAAGTGTGACCTAATCGACATCCATAACATTGTTTGGGTTTCTTAGAAAAGGAATGACATGCTGGGATAGAATAATATCACGAAAATACTGTCCATCCCAACTCTGACCATTTGGCTTCAGCACCCACATGAGTTTCTTTGCAGTGAACAAAACAAACACACCAACACAGTCTGGACTTTTTAATAATTCGCGATAATGTTCATTGTCATCGATTTCATCTGGTGTTGTGGCCCATACTCGATCATTTTGGTAGTTAGGCCGACGTGTTACGTAAACAAAAAATTCATCGGAGACAGCTAAATGCATTAAATCATCCACATCCCAAGCTTCAAGATAATGGGCAAACCACATTCTGTCGTCGATGTTAAGTTGAGTTTTTCTTGGCTTTGGAAGTTCATGCCAAGACTTTAAACCTTGCCTATGACGGTAAAGTCGAATGATCTCACCACTACCGAGCTTTCCTCTCAACACTTCGATCTCTCTAGATTCTAGAAAGTTTAGCACAGCTGTTTTTCCGCTTACGCGTACCGCTTTCAATGATGTCCTTTGTTTCCTGAGAGAGTGGCAAATTTGGGCGCCCAGATTTGGTTGTATCCATTTCACATTCATCCAAAGTTTTATTCCAAGTTCTTTTGACGAAGTCCTCATTTCTTCGCAACTTTTTAGCAACCCATGAACGTGTTATAAAGGTGGCTCCAGCATCACGAGCTTCCCGAAATGTTATTGCTCGTACGCGATCTATCACACGTTGCCTCTCCGAATCATCAATTAATTGAGAAGCCATTATATTATCACTTTATCAGCTAGAGTAATTTTAATACCTGCAATAAATAAAGAATTTTATATATTTTTATAATCACTAAAAACTATTTCGATATAAGTAAACATGTAAGCTGCAAATGGGGGGGCTAAGGTTTTTTGGAACCCCTTACATAATAATATTTTTCCAACATGTTTCATACCAGATTGTCACCTAGATGCGGTTCGAGTAAAGCCCATAAGTGCAGTGCCGTAGGCGCTGTCGTGACCACTAAACGATACAACTCACCCACGTATACTGATAGGCCTAACCCAGCTCGGCTACGAATCAGCTAGATATCGCTACCAATTCTTTAATCATAACCAGAGTAAAGTTCTCATTATTATTTCACAGAACTAAACAATTGATAGTCAAAATTAATGAATGGATAGAGCCCTTCAACAGTAATAATCTCTCATTTTCCTTCTAATTTCAGCTTGTGAAAAATAAAGTTCTTTTGAGATGCAAGATCGGTGGATAGAAGGAAAATTATAAAATAATATAAGATGAAAATATAATTTAATAAAAAATATAAAACCTTACTTTCGGGAGAAAAATGTTTCAAACTAATCTGATTATGAAAATAGCACAAGCTAAGATTTCAAAATAACTTACACGAGTAATAATATATATATATATATATATATATATATATATATCCTGGTCATGGCAAAAGAGAAGTTTTAATGCGCCTCGGTGGTGTAGTGGTTAGCGTCGCTGACTACGAATCCATCGGCCCCGGGTTCGAGACCCAACGGCAGCCGGCGCGCAGCAAAACCCAGCTGTTCATCTTTCCACACAATAAAGAAAGTGGTTGGTAGATAAATGGGTACCCTAGGTGGCCTAGTGGTTTAGACCAGTGTTTCCCAACCGGGGGCCATATGGCTCCCTGGGGGCCATGGCACATTTGAAGGGGGCCACAGGAAAATGTTATTTTGTAAAATAGAGTTAATCTGCATATTACCTACTGAAAATAATGCTTATGGGGGCCACAGGAAAAAATAAGGTTCCTAAGGGGGCCATAAGCCAAAACCGGTTGGGAACCACTGGTTTAGACGCTGGGCTGCTGATGGGGCGTGGTTCGGATTCCACGTTAAACTGTAGGTCTAAGGTGGAGTGAAAATATATGACGATGATTCTGATAGGTGGCTGCAGTTTGCTGAAACAATGAGATAAAAGCTCAACAGTGATTCAGATTTCCTTGGAAAGATCAAATTTTCAGATGAATGTGTCTTCGGTTTAACGGGTAAAGGAAACAAACACAACGTTCACTACTGGGCTAAAAAAGTCCCAAAATACGATTGGGTAATTCCATTAAAACGGTTACACTAACAATTTGGGCATGCATTGGTTTTTCAGGGTTCGTTTCCTTTGACATATCGAGAGATACGATGGATGGAAAACTCAATTGCCAGGTATTGAGATAAAGTTTTGCCACAGTTTATATATATATATATTATATATATATATATAGTGTGTATATTATATATATATATATATATATATATATATATATATATACAGTATATCGGGTGGGGGAAAAAAAAAGGAAGACCTCGAACTTTGGCTGTAAAATCCAAAGTTATGATCAGATTTCAATATTTTTTTTCACACCCCACAACTAAGGAAATTTCTTATACGGTGAGCGGATTTCGAAGAAAATTAATAAAAATTACGGATATATTGAACATTTCTTTATGCCACTGGAAATTCTCCATTTACACTATTACTGCATTGTCGGGTCGGCAAAAAAAAAGGGAGACCTTTTAAATCCTTCATATCTCGGCAAATACGGTACATAGAACCATGAAATTTTAAGATGTTAGTACTAGGTAATTTTATGGTTTATATGCCGTCTTTTAGCATTTTAGCTGAGAAATTGGATTTATGGCGAATATTCCAGGAAAATCTTGATAATCTTGATAATCTTGATAATCTTAATAATTAAAGCGATCTCAATTAACGTAAGACAACTGCAGGAGGTATGGACAAGCTTCTCAAGAAAATCGATAAAACAGGAGATATCAAAAGAATACCAGGTAGCTGTATTAAATTTGGCCACCAAACAGTCCTGATTTAATTCCTGTCGATTACGGTCTTTGGGAAAATTTGTCACAGAGAATTTATCGGGTCAAAGTAAGAAATGTCGCTCATGTACGACAGCTTCTGGAAAAATGGGATGAGCTACCACAAGAAAAAATCAATAAAGCCATAGATGAGTTCCGTCCTAGACTGAAAAAGGTTGTAGAAGTTCGTGGTAAACATATCGAACAGTTTTTTAACATCAAGGTAGCACCATATGTGAGTACTTTGTAACTTTTTATCTGCACATACAATGCAGTAGTAGTGTAAATGGAGAATTTCCAATGGCATAAAGAAATGTTCAATAAATCTGTAATTTTCTCTAGTTTTCTTTGAAATCCGCTCACCGTATAGGAACTTTACTTAGTTGTAGGGTGTGAAAAAAATATTGAAATCTGACCATAACTTTGGATTTTACAGCCAAAGTTCGAGGTCTCCCCTTTTTTTGTCCACCCGATGTATGTGTGTGTGTTTCTCCTGATTTAATGGGAAAGAGGGATCAATACAATTGAATGAGAAAGGATCAGCAAGAGAATAAAAAAAGCACCAGACACAGCAGTAATAACACTAAAACCGGGTTTCCTTCCGGTTTTCCTTCCTGTTTTTGTGTCTTGCTGCCGTAACTGGTCCGATTTTCATTCTCCTGCTCATCCTTTATCTTTTTCGATGTCTCTTTTAATTGTGTTATGATATCTTTTTCATCAAGTCTGTTATAAAAAACTGAATTCCAGCAGAATTTCTTCGCAGAATCGGTA